>JALDNG010001130.1:0-68213 GCA_024349245.1 Neodontobutis hainanensis | reverse complement strand
TGCCAGATAATTTTACCTCTACCACACTTTAAACAGACTTTAATCATTTGTGATTTTGTCTGTCATCCTTTCTTGCCTTGAGCCTTCACTTTGCCAAATATATGCTTTATTGTTAGTAGCCTGGATAGCCCACAGTCATTATGGAACATCAAATGTCTTCTACTGGATGTAAAATGTTCTGTATTACATTTTGTCATTTTAGAATTTTAAGTTCTACCTTGTAGTTATTTTTGTGAAAGTAACTCAAGGAGTAATGTAATGTATTACAATTCTGAGACAGTAATATTGTAAGGTAAAGTATTACATTTAAATAACAGTAACAAGTAATCTATAATGTATTACAGTTTGGAAGTAACTTGCACAACAAATATGAACAACTTCCGCCCATTGGTCCCTATTCACTGATATTGTCCTTACCACAGGGGAATAAAATGGCGGTTACATCTGGGCTTTCCGGCTTTTACTGCAAAGTAAAACTATAGTTTTCAAATAGCATAAATGGACATAGCTATCAAAAATTCACCCCCCCCCCCCCAGAGTTGTTAAGTAGTAAAAACTTAGCTCTAAAGACCGAAGCCATCTTTTGTACCAGGCTGTAAACATGATTTTTACACTTGTAAAGTTGCCATTGGGTTTCTCCTTATTTTCCGCTTTCGCAGTCTATCGCTGTATGGTGGCGCCCTTACTCGAGGACCTTTTAAGAGGTTCCATGAGAAAGGCTTGGCGAGACACATTTCGCAGAATGGGGAGCAATTCACTATACTGTATATTTCTTCATTCTTCTTCTACTGTATATACACTATGAATGTTTAAAGCTGGGGTGATGTGGTTGTACTTCCTGGTGTTAGTTAGAACCCAAGCAGCAGCGTTCTGAATAAGCTGCAGCTGTCTTAACCCTCGTTTTGAGAGACCAGTGAGCAGGCCATTACAGTAATCCCTTTGACTCTGGAAATGTTTTAAGGGTGATAAAATGCAAATGATGTAGTTGACTTAATGTGACTCTGGAAGGAGTCGATGATGACCCCTAGATTTCTAACCTGATTCTTAGATTTTAGAGAAAGAAACTCGAGGTGTGACTGCTGACACTTTCTCTTTGTTTACATCCACGCATCCATGTTTGATGCAGTGACACAGTGAATGGATTGGTCCATTTTCACCTGCTGTGAGTGACATGTAAATCTGAGTATCATCTGCATAATTATGGTAGGATACGCCACAGCTGCGTATCAACTGGCCCAAAGGAAGCATGTAAGGACCATAGATAGTATAAATATTTATTCACATCTTCAGGGCACACGGGTAGGAACAGCGTCTAGTCAGGATCTCGGTGTGAAAGGGTTTTAGTGGCCCTCTTGGGGGTGTGGCCTTTTATGCAATGTTTATGCAATGTTTTTAGTTGTGTCTTTGTCGCTTGTTGTGTCTGTTGCATGCATGTAATTGTATGTAAGGAAAATGTATTTATCATCCTGACAGCATCATAATGGAAGGTGCAGGGTCCTGACAGCTACAACCAGTGTTAATAACTGTATGTGACATAGATGCGTAAAGTTTATTTCTGTCAAATTGCCTTTAGAAAAGGGGCTCAATAGAAAAAGGCTCGACAACCTGCAGACTTTTTTCTTGATGCTAAGAAGCTGAAGGTGGCCTCAAATTTGCATGCCAAAATATTCCAAAAAGTGCCAAGAACATGACTTAAAAACACAGGCAGGGCCTTTTACTGTAATCTACCTCTTCACATCAAAATGTAGGGAATTCTAGCAAAAAATAAATAAATAAATAAAAACTATTTCTTTTTGAAAATGGACGTTTACTATTAATTTTATTCATTTATTTACTTACGTTTTTTTGTGTGTGTTTTTTTGTGTTTTCTTTTGCCATTTTAATTATTTAATGTGCCAGACAGAATATCAGGCAACAAAGTGCATATAGTGTTAATCAGTAGTGCTTTTTTTTTTTTTTTACACTGATACAAAACTTAACACAAAGGTAGTACATAATCAAAATACTTCCCGAATCTGCTCCAGTGACTGAAATGTGTGGCCTTGGGGGAGGAAAAACAGGCAGTGCTGAAGGAGTGTCGGCGGCAGGAATACCAGGCTCTTGTCCCAACACGTCTGTTCACAAAACAGCCAGGAATTTACGCCCTACAGCTGCTGATGACTACTAACCCATTCCCTCCTTTAGATTTAATCTCAGATGGACAGCGCCACCCTGTGGCACCCTGCTCAAACAGTTAAACTCTACAGAAGGGATACAAAGAGGCCGATCATTCAACAAAACATCCAACTGCTTCAGAAACTCTCACTCCTTAGAAATGACTCGGGTATGAAATTCACAAGGGCATTTTTGACACTACTTGATGTTTTACTCTACAGCTCTATTTAAAGCAGGCGCCGAAGTCTACAGGAGAGCCATGGCTTCACTCGTGCCCTCAGACAGAAAAGTCAACATGCTGAGAGAAAGTGGGAAAAAAGACAAGCCTACAAACCGTGTGACTAGAAAAGCATCTGATGGAGACTGTATTATCCAACTTAGAAGAACAGCTTTCAGTTTTTTTTTAATGCCTTTTCTGTTAGATAGTCCAAGAAATGGAATAGTATTCCAACTACCATCACAGAAATGAATTAATCTCATTAAGCTCATTTTGCTGTACTTCTTTTTAAAAATATGTTTTTTCAATAATCAGACTTGTTACCATGAAATTCCTGATGCTGCCATTTAGTGTTGAGTCTGTGCATGCATCTTTTCTGTCCAAACTGTGCACTGTTTTTTTTTATTATCAAACAACTTCTGTTTCAATGTGTAACTAATGAATCTTTTCTGTTTGGCTTTTTAATATTAACATTGTGTCTTATTTGTGCTCCCAATGGCCTGTATGTTATAATCATGTTTCTGATAATGCTTGCAGTGCTGCAAGCATGTGCCTCACTGTGCACGTGGACTAATGTTACTCACTTTTAACTTAATCGTATGTTACTGTCTTGCCTTGCTGCCCTAACCAGTTATTTAAACTATGTGATTATATCATTGTTTAATGTGTAGCCTACTCATTTTCTCAGGGTGCTTTCTGTACATCTGGCAAAAGACTACAGATGAAAACTAGCATCTTGGCTCCATACACACCATCCATGTAGCTCAGCTGGGTTTGTTTTATGCAGCACTGACTTCAGATGGGCCAAGGGGATATTTTACTGTTCTTCAATTTCAAGTTAGGCCTACACAGACACCTTCAAAATGTAACTTGAGTGGAAACCACTGATTGCTTCCCACTGAGAACATCCTGTGGGGAAACAAAGGAAATTATTAAAATGTGGGGTGTCTTGTATACAAGTCATCAATGAAAAGTGACATACATTAAAATGTAGGACTATAGGTAAACACTCAAATTGGATAATTAAATGTCTGATGATGATGTCGAGGATGTTGTCGATGACAATGATATAGCCTCCCTAAAAAGTGTATATTTTCTTCAATAGTAAAAAAAAAACTTTTTGGTTCCACAACGGATTTAGACCAAAGTGAATCTGATTCAAAATAATTATTTGATGTTGATGCTAGCTAACTAATTGTTATTGCCCTTTAGATTAGATCTAGTCCATAGAGAGTTGGTTAAACTAGCCCAAATTGCATTACGTGGGAAAAAAACATGGATTGAGAGCTCATTTTGTCACAAACATACAGTTACATATATTAAATAAACTATTCATATCAGTGTACACCACAGATCTATCAGTTTGAATAAGTAAATAAAGAACAAACTTTCATTAAATTAGATAAATTCATACTATTGTTTCTCATGTTTTGGCTGAAGTACATCACTGTCACGCTACAAAGGATGTTCATAATCCAATTTATTAGATGGCGCTGTCAAAAAAAACAAGGTGCTTGAGATTGCAAGTCTGACAGTGTAGGCTCTGGGTTAAAGCTTCATGACATGAAACACAATGCATGAGGCGGCTGGTGCACTCATTTTCAGGACTATCCAGAGCTGGCACATTGGCTGGACATGGCAAAGTCAGGCTGAGTTTTTTTTTTTAGATTGACAGACAGTACCTCTGGACTGGCAGACTGAGGTGGTGGTCCATCGTTTCAAGAAGGGGAAGTGGTTTGTCCCCTTCAGGTTGGATGAGAGCTTCTACCTCAAGTGGTGGAGTTAAAGTATCTTAGGGTCGTGTTCATGAGTGAGGGAATGAGGGAGCGTTAGACTGACAGACAGATCGGTGCAGCTTCTGCAGTGATCCAACTGATGTACCCAATATTATTGTGTAGGCCTAAGCCTCAGGCTGGGGAGGTGAAGGCTAGGTTAAGGCTCTAATGACCCATGACCAGAGAGGGAAAGATGGGGAGGGATTACCGAGGATTTGGGCATGGCTCTAAAACTTAATAAAAGGAATGGGGTATTATTAATAAAA
This sequence comes from Neodontobutis hainanensis, assembly GCA_024349245.1. Taxonomy (NCBI): domain Eukaryota; kingdom Metazoa; phylum Chordata; class Actinopteri; order Gobiiformes; family Odontobutidae; genus Neodontobutis; species Neodontobutis hainanensis. The sequence goes on along the minus strand of JALDNG010001130.1, from coordinate 63,801 downwards.
GCCAAGAAGTTACTGACCTGCAACTCAATCATCATTTTTGAAGCCAAAACAATTATCACGTCAATAAGTTGCACATGTTTAGCTTGTAATTTTTTAATCATCTGAACTTGCAGTGATGCCAAAGACCATGGACCGAAACTGTGACTGTGTAAGTATTTCTATTATTATTATTATTATTATAATTATAATTATTAAGTAGTATTAGTAGTGTACATAATTTTTATTAGTAAGATTATCCCAGCACATCTGATGGTTAGTAATGTCATGCAATGGGCTTTCATTGTGTCTTTTAATATTTTGTGCTGTACGAAAAATAACTTATTTTTTTTATGTTTTTAAAGCTCCCCAACTGGAGATTGAAGTGGCACAACAGTCAATTGGTGGGTCTAAAGTATATATATATATATATATATATATATATATATATATATATATATATATAATTATTATGTATAGATTTGTCACAAGTTATGGTTTATTGCATTCCAACTCTGTTGTTTTCTAGATTCACAGCTCCAGTTACTAAAAGATAGCTTAATGGACAATCCCGTAGACTAGAAGAGAACTGCTAAACTTTGTAAATGTGAAGAGAAATGGGAGAATGCCAGATGCCGTCTACTGGAGGGCATGCTCTTGGGGAGCTTTGTGATTATTGTATTGTGGAACAGGCTGTAGTCCGCTGACGAGATTGTCTCCCTAAATCATTCTTCTGTAGAAACTGTGACAAGGATATTCATCAGCACTGTGTTCTACACAACAGAAATTCCATGATTGAAGGTTTTTATAAACCTTTTTCTCCCATCTCTTACATTTCAAAAGATAATGATGGAGAATATACTACACGTGAACAAGGTTTGTATTAAAGTCTTCAAATGAAATTGTACAGCAAGATGTTTTTAAATGTCTTTAAACATTTTTTTCCCTCAGCAAGACTATTGCCCATGTCATTGCCCAAAGTTATTTGTCATTGTGACAGATCTCATAGAACTGTTGATTTTGAGCGACCCACTTTATTAAAAAATTCTTTAATATTACAAAGACATATTTAGTGTGAAAATGCATTAATATGTATATAAACCTGTATAATGTAGTCTTCTCTCAGGGAGGTATCACTTGTTGCTACCTGTCGCTACTTGGGCGGCAGTAGCTCAGTGGTAGAGCGGCTGTCGCCCCTATGACCGGCGGGTGGGTGGTTCAATCCCCGCACCAAACATCCCAAAACATCATAACATCCCACTCTCCCCCACATACTGTCGTTGTGTCCTTGGGCAAGACACTTATCCCCCCTTGCCTCCAGTGGTGTCAGCTGTAACACTAGTGAATGGAAGGTTAATGTAAAGCGCTTTGAGTGCCTAGTACAGTAGGTGGAAAAGCGCTTTATAAATAACAATTGTAAATAAACTTGCACATTGTGCCGGCCAGTGTGGAGCCCAAAAATGACTGACTTGCACTGTAAGGAATTATTGACTATATCAGTATCAGTTGTGGTAACAAACTGCTTAGTACTGATTTTAGAAATCTAGTGGGTAAAGCATCGAGGCAGCAGGTGGATGGACTCAGACTGGAGACAGTTTTTCAATTGTTCTGTCATTAATGGGTGTAAAATGTGTAAACTCAACCAAGTGTCTCCTGATGGTTGCAGTGTTGTTGTATGTCCTTTGGACTGTAGCATGTTTAATGCCTTGAACCTTGGCGCTTTACATACATTAAACTACCAGTGTTACAGAACTTCACTGGAGGCAATGTAGGTTAAGTGTCTTGCCCAAGGACACAACGATTGCAGTTAGTGTTGAAACTAATTCTGGGGAAATGAGCTGGGATGTTATGATGTTTTGGGATGTTGTTACTGCTGTTGATGATCGAATATTTCTCTTGCCCACCCGCCGGTCGAAGGACGGCCGCTCTACCCACTGTGCTATACTGCCTATTTCTGTGCCCTGACAGAAGGAGCATTGGTCCACGAAGCCTTCTGCCTCTTCCTCATCACTTTAACCTTAACAGGAGCAATGGTGTCCATAACATTTAAAACACCTGAAGTATAACAATTCAAAAAATCATCAACTTGACCTGATGAGGCATTTTCAAACCTGATTGCCTCCATAAACTGTGTCCTGGTGTTATCATTAATGTGCCTCTTCTGAACAACAGTAGGTCCAGCAGTAACTTTTGGAATCATGGACAGATAGAAAAAGACACAAGAATGATCAGACAGAGCAACATCAATCACAGTAACTTCTGAAATATCAACACCTTTTGTAATGACCAGGTCCAGAGTGTGACCTCTGTTATGGGTCGGCTCATTAACATGCTGACAAAGACCAAAAGTATCAAGAATGGTAGAAAGTTCTTTGGCATTTCTGTCACAAACATTATCCACATGCACATTAAAATCACCTGATATGACTATTTGTTCATATTCTGTGCAGATAACCGAAAGCATTTCAGTAAACTCATCAATAAAATCCTTACATTGTTGGGGTGGTTTGTAAAGAACAACATATAAAATAGATGGAGAAAACCTCAACTCCATTTTGAATGCCACATACTCAAATGATGAAAACTCCAAGAGATAGTTTCTGGATAAGAATATTATCTCTAAAAATAGCACAAACACCACACTTTTTGTTTTCCCGCATTTTGGATAAAAATGTGAAATTCGATGGGGTGGATTCAATAAGGACAGCATTTCCAGTCTTGCTGTCTAACCATGTTTCTGTTAAAAACATAAAATCAAGCTTATTTGAAATTATAAAATCATTAATTAAAATAGATTTGTTTCCCAAAGACCTGACATTGAAAACTACAAGTTTCAAGTCTGTTTGAGCAGGACCAGACTTTAACTGTTTGCAGGGGATTTGAATCAGGTTTGTCTGATTAGACAATCTAACTGTTATTCTCTTCTTCAATCTGTGACTTCTGACTGTAGCTATGGAGCTCGGGGGGAGTGTTCTCTCCCAGGGCCTCAGGTTGATAAGTGTTTATTATTTATTATTGTGACAAAAGTCCTGGAACAGCAGAGGCCCTCAGTGTCCTACTCGCTGATAGTAGCCTTGATGCTAGCCAAGGCTTTCGGAGCTGGTCTGGGAGGAGGTGGTCTGGGGTGGGAGTAGAGGGGTCTGACAGGGGTGCATTGGACACCTGTCGGGGGTCTCATTTGTATTGGCCAAGGTGAAGAATTGGTGCTCCTTGGTTGTATTGAGGTGATGTTACTTACCTACTACTTCCTCCACCAGCTCTGAGTCGGCACCAAAGGTTGGAAAGGTAGACAAGGCTAAAAAGAGAACATACAATGATAATTACCTCAAATTTGGCTTCATCAGTTCTGGGGATGAAACATGCCCTCTCCCTTTGTGTCTAATATGTGGGATGAAACTGTCAAACCAAGGGATGGTTCCGAGCAAACTTAAAAGACACCTGACCACCAATCATCCATTACTTGCTGACAAGGATCCTGCATATTTTAGTTAGAATGAAAAGTCAACAAAGCCGTCAAGAACAAATGATGATTAAATCCGCTAGTCTCGAAGAAGGCACTGGAAGCTAGCTACCTTGTAGCTGAAATAGCAGCTAAAACAAACTAATGCAGAAACTGTAATTATGCTAGCATGTACAGCAATAGTGAACAAAATGCTAGGGCCTCAATCTGCAAAAGAGATTTCAAATTTACCGCTGTCGGATTGTACAATAGGGAGGCGAATCAATGACATGTCTGTGGACACTGATGTCGTTTTGGGGAAAATCAAGACAAGTGGACATTTTTCTTTACAACTTGATGAGTGGGCACGCTCAGCTCTTGGCAAATGTTCGGTTTGTGGATGGGGACCGTATTAGAGAGAATTTTTTATTTTGCAAACCGCTGCCAAACAAAACAACAGGAGAAGAAATTTATCGTGTGACAAATAAGTATCTTGAAAAGGGAGGATTGAGTTGGAAGAACTGTATTAGTATCTGTACTGATGGTGCAGCTGCAATGACGGGCTGTGCCAAACCCAGCATTAGCTGGGCCAAAACCCTGATATAACAACCCACTGCTTCCTTCACAGAGAGGCACTTGCTTCAAGTGGACAGCAGTGGACAATGTTATTTCATAAAGGCGCGCCCGTTAAAGAGCCGTCTGTTTTCAATTCTGTGTGAGGAAATGGGGGCAGAGCATCAGAGCTTGTTGCTACACATGGCAGTCCGCTGGCTGTCACCGGGGAAGGTTTTGGGCTGATTGTGCGAGTTAAGAGAAGAACTCAGAGTCTTTTTGACAGAAGAAAAATCTGCATATGCAGAGCTGCTTGCAGATGAACAATGGTGCCTAAAACTCACATATTTGGCTTACATCTTTAAGCACCTCAATGAGCTAAACATAAAAATGCAAGGCAAAGAAGAAAACCTCCTCTCCTCGTCTGACAAACTGCGTGGCTTCAGATCTAAGCTTCACACTCTGGCGCTCCTTTTTGGGACAGGGCAGGCTGGATATCCCTCTGCAATGTGCATGTAAACAGCAGTACAATTTCTGATCTCATAACCCAGCATGAAATCTCTCGATGAGCGATTTAATCATTATTTCCAACGGAGTCTTATGCACAGTTTGACTGGGGCCGTGATTCTTGGAGTTCAAGTGCTCTGGAGAGTGCAAAGGACTGGCCACTGCCAACACAGGAGCAACTGATGGAGATCAGGGAAGACGGGACATTGAAAATGAGATTTGGTGACATGGAATTGGACAGGTTTTGGATTTCAGTGAAAAAATAGTATCAAATGGCTTCTAGTAGCGCTGTTGCTATTTTGCTACCCTTCTCCACAACTTATCTGTGCGAACTGAGCTTTTCAAGCCTGATGTACATCAAGAACAAGTACAGGGAGGACTGTGGACCAGGAGGACCCGGTGGATCCATCCCTGCCAGGATAGGGCGGCTGTGTGCGTCGCACCAGGCTCACGTCTCTCATTCATTGTGGTCACCCCCACCCCTGGCTTGTGTGAGCGCGTTTGTGCGCTGCATGCACGTATGTAGATCTTTCTTCATCTCTTGTTGCATATTATTTTTGTGTGTGTGGGTGTATGTGGGTGTGTGTGCATGTGCATATGGCACGGATGAAAACAAGCACTATATGGAAAAACATTCCTGCTTATCTCTGGTGCATGGAACATGGAACACATCTTTTTCTTATCATATTGTATCTGATTTTATTTATTTTTGTTATGTCTGCCCCTTTTTATTTTATTTTATCTGCATCCTGCACTTCAGTTTAGTTCTCCTGGTCAGGATTTGTTGTTGGGTTCTTGTATTGTGCGGCCCATCTCTTACGGTTTTATGGCATTTGTGTCTCTGATTAATTATTTTGTGAATTACTTTGCAAACCTGTGTTTTTAAAGGTGCTATAAAGTTGTTATTATTATTGTTATTTTTATTTACAGTTCGTATTATGCTCTGTTCATTACTGTCCTGTCTAAATAAACAGGACATTTGCATTTAAATTTGGGTTAAGCAGTGTTTTTAAATTATATTTTAAACTGGGGTGCCTTGACATTTTATGCACTTTTGAAAGGTGCCCTGATTGAAAAAAGTTTGAGAAAGGCTGCTGTAGACATTTGATGACAGCGGGTGGCAGCACAAAAGCATTCATTGCATCGCAGACAAAGCAACTTAATTAAGCTTCAATTCACCAGTGTCACAGCTGGAACACCACTGGAGGCAAGTGTCAACGACAGTATGAATTACTATATTATATATAGATAGCTGGATATGGATAGCTCAGCTGGTAAGGACAGGGCTTTTCACATGGGGGGGACCCGGGTTCGAATCCCCCTCGGGGTGCTATCCAGTGGGGGTCCTTAGGCAAGACCCTTCGCGCTACTGCCTACCTCATAAAAATGATGAGAGGTGTGTCAGGTGTTGGGGAACCAGAGCAACTTGATGACAAATGGGCTACTGGAACAAGAACAAGAACAGGAACAGCACGGAGATGGACGAGATGCGATAACAAGGCTCTGTTGGAATGCTACTACTCCAGTAACCCTAGTCAGAGGGGTTACATGAAGAGGATGTGGGATGAATGGTTACTTTGAAACCCATAGTCCACGCTTACATCGAAGCACCTAGTAGCTCAGTGTTCCAACATCCACAAGCGGCAACTGCTATCACAACTTGAGATTGACGAGATACAACACAAATGCTACGGCAAGAGGGAGCCAGGACGAGGGGTCAGTGGGGAGCCAACAAGGGCTCCCCAACCAGAAATTGGGTACGAAGTCCCAATAAGTGCAATAACGCTGAACGAGGCAGCGACTGACCTGAAAGACAAGATCATGGTGAGGATGAATGACAGGCAACCCCGACGCCAACTACAACGGCTAAGTGAAGTACCATCAGAAAGTCTCCTAGAAGATGTGAATGCAGCATTGAGAGCAATCCCTACCGCAACCATCACTGAAACCAATGAGCTGATATACACCTCAGCAGCAGTGATCCTCGAGATGCTTGGCTATAAGAGCAACCATGGGAACCATGAGAAACAATACCCACCATAAACAAAGGCTGGAGGCTAAAATCAAGAAGGCACGGAGAGAAGTGAGCCAACTGACAGAGGCCAAGAAAGGTGCAATGAGAAAACAAGTACCCAATAGGTACAACCAGATGCCAATACCTGAAGCACTTGAAACTGCCAAACAAAGGCTCCAAGCCTTGGCCAGCCGCCTAAAGAGGTACACAAGAGAGAATGAAGCCAGAAGAATAAACCGGCTGTTCGCAACTCAACCTGCGAAAGTGTACGCTCAGTGGCAGGGTAATAATAACAGCAGAGCCGACCCACCAAGGCTGGAAACTGAACAATATTGGAAAAATATATGGGAGAGGGAGGCATCACACAACAGCAATGCACAGTGGCTGGTGGCTCTGAGAGAGGACCACAGCAACCTCCTGAACAGAATCCAGTTACCATCACAGCGCAGACGCCCAAGAAAGAGTCTCAGGTATGAAAAACTGGACAGCACCGGGCCCTGACAGGATCCACACCTACTGGCTAAAGAATTTCACTGCACTCCACGAGCGCCTTGCAGCACAAATGAACCAGCTGCTAAGGGATGGGACGCACCCTGAATGGCTTACCGAAGGGCGCATAATCCTGATCCTGAAGGATCCAACAAAGGGTACAGTCCCATCCAACTATCGGCCAATAACCTGTCTCTCCACAACATGGAAGCTCATGTCAGGCATCATTGCGGCTAAGATAAGTGGGCACATGGATCAATACATGAGCAAAGCACAGAAGGGCATCGGAAAAGAAACCAGAGGAGCCAAACACCAACTCCTGGTTGACAGAACAGTCACCCAAGACTGCAGAACCCGACACACCAACCTGTGCACTGCCTGGATTGATTACAAGAAAGCATATGACTCAATGCCACACACATGGATCACTGAATGCTTGGAGATGTAAAACATCAACAGGACTCTAAGACACTTCATTGCAAACTCGATGAGGCTATGGAAAACCACCCTTGAGGCCAATGGCAAGCCACTTGCACAAGTATCCATCAAATGTGGCATATACCAAGGAGATGCTCTGTCCCCACTGCTGTTCTGCATAGGTCTGAACCCCTCAGCCAAATAATCAACAAGACTGGCTATGGATACCGACTCAGGAATGGGGCCACCATCAGTCACCTCCTCTACATGGATGACATCAAGCTATACGCTAAGAGCGGGACATTGACTCACTGATCCACCCCACCAGGATCTACAGCTCTGACATTGGGATGTCATTCGGGCTTGAGAAGTGTAGTGGAATGGTGACAAAGAGAGGGAAGGTAGTCCACACAGAAGGGGTCTCACTACCAGAAGGAACAATAGCAGACATTGAGGATGGTTACAAGTACCTTGGAATAACACAGGCAAATGGCAACCTTGAAGAGGCAACAAGGAAAACAGCAACTGCCAAATACCTCCAACGAGTAAGGCAAGTCCTAAGAAGTCAGCTCAATGGCAAGAACAAGGCACGGGCAATAAACAGCTACGCCCTGCCAGTGATCAGATACCCTGCAGGAATAATAAGGTGGCCAAAGGAAGAGATACAGACCACAGACGTTAAGACACGAAAGCTCCTCACCATGCATGGAGGGTTCCATCCCAAATCCAGCACCCTGAGACTGTACGCTAGCCGTAAGGAAGGCGGCCATGGACTAGTGAGTGTGAGAGCCACTATCCAGGATGAAACATCCAAGATCCACAAGTACATCAAAGATAAGGACCCAACAGATGACGTGCTTAGTGAATGTCTCAGGCAATGGGGAACAGCGGAAGAGGAGCTGGAGGAGGGACCATCATGGGAGGACAAACCCCTACATGGGATGTACCACCGGAACATAACTGAAGTGGCTGATATCAAGAAATCCTACCAATGGCTAGAACGGGCCGGACTGAAGGACAGCACAGAGGCACTCATCATGGCTGCACAGGAACAAGCCCTGAGCACCAGAGCAATAGAGGCCCAGATCTACCACACCAGACAAGACCCAAGGTGTAGGCTGTGCAAACAGGCCCCCGAGACTATCCAACACTTAACTGCAGGGTGTAAGATGCTGGCAGGGAAAGCATACATGGAACGCCATAACCAAGCGGCTGGCATAGTGTACAGGAACATCTGCATGGAGTACGGACTGGAAACCCCAAGGTCAAAGTGGGAAACACCTCCAAAGGTGGTAGAGAATGACCGAGCCAAGATCCTGTGGGACTTCCAGATCCAGACTGACAGAATGGTAATGGCGAACCAACCAGACATCGTGGTGGTGGACAAACTGCAGAGGAAAGCCGTTGTGGTTGATGTGGCAATACCAAGTGATTGCAACATCAGGAAAAAGGAACATGAGAAATTAGAGAAATACCAAGGGCTCAGAGAAGAGCTAGAAAAGACTTGGAAGGTGAAGGCGACAGTGGTGCCCGTGGTCATCGGAGCACTTGGGGCAGTGACCCCCAAACTGGAAGAGTGGCTACAGCAGATTCCTGGAAGAACACCAGACATCTCGGTCCAGAAAAGTGCAGTACTAGGAACAGCAAAGATACTGCGCAGAACCCTCAAGCTCCCAGGCCTCTGGTAGAGGACCCGAGCTCGAAGGATGAGACCACCCGCGGAGGGTGAAGGACAAAGTTTTTATATATATATATATACATTATATTATACATTTTCTAACAGGAAGATATATTTATATTTATTTATATAGGTATTTATATGTAGTAAGTAGGTTAAATGTTTGAAGTGGCTTTAATATGGCTATGCACAATAAACTGTATATTTAAAAACTGCTTCTTTCAATTCAGTGAAACCATTAAATGTAATGTAATAACTTGCACAAGATTTAAATTGAATAAACTCATTTACTGAAAACAACAAAACCATTAATGAATAACAAATAACATAATTCATTCCAACACACACAAACAAAACAAAACATGAACCTGAACTGTTTATATTTTTCCAAAACCCAATGAACCCCTAATTGCCAGATTCATTAGCTCCTTGAAATGTTCTTCTTCTTGGACAGCTCGAGGAAGATACAGTGTGAGGCTGCAGGTAGACGAAAACGGAATACGTCTTGTTCCTGGCTCCTGGTCATAAAAGTCTATATTAAATTGGTCCAAGAATCCCAGAGGAGGTGTCATTGTATGGCCATCAGCCACCATCCCCAGAGGAACATAGTCTCCGCCTCCATTTCCCTCCTGTTGCTGCCTGCAGGACAACAGTTCATTTTAAAGAGGCTCTGGAGGGTTGTCCTTGAAAGTGTTTCCTCTGTGTTTGTAAAGACTGGGACAAACTGCCTCCAGAATCTTACAATTAGCTGGCCAAAGGAGCCACATGCATCCATGCCGCGCAAAAATTGAACAAATAATAGAAAATAGAAATAATAATAGAAAATTAATAGAAATGTTAACTTTAAGCTAATAAAATGTGGAAATTATATTAGAAAACTGATTAAAAAATCTTACTGATGATGCAGAAAGTAAGATAGTATATTATATTGAATTTGTTGCAGGTCACTTAAATTTGTGGCATAAATACTAGGCACCCCTCAGTTTGCCACCCAATCCCCATTTTTTTCTTTAATGGCAAGCATTTCCTCTTCATTTTGGCATCTTTTGAGCTGAAAATACAAAGATAAGAATAAAATTTCAGTTTCAGACTATTGAAAATTTAAAGCTATTGAGTCCTGTTTGCCTGTTTATTTACCTGTTTTCCTTGACCTCCAAGTCAACAAAAATGTCAACCTCAACTTGACTCAAGTCAGGCTTTTGGCCACAAAGCAGCTCAAATGCAGCACTTTGAGGCTCCTTGGTCCTGGTCCATTGTGCATAATGGACCATGCGGCTGTATAGAATCAATTGTTTGCCAGTGCCCACAGATCGTTAGCAAAAATCAAGTCCCCAGGTCTTCCCTCAAATACACCAAAGGACATTAAAAGATTCAGTATGAGTAGTCTGCAAAATGTCAAGGGAACATAACAATTATAGACAACAGACATTATCACAATAAGGCAATAATGTCCATATTCAATAAAAAAACATACCTAAAAAACTCTCTTCTTGGACCTCCGTAGTCCTCGGCCTCTTCTCCTACAAATTCAATCGTAGCCGTTTTGTGCCATGCAAAGTCATTTTTCCCCAATGCCATGCAGGCACTCTGCAAGACATTTTTCCTTCTGGCATCACTGCCACTGAGCTTGCATCTGCATTGTTCTGTTGAAAGGTCTGGAAGACTTCTTTCAGGGTCACATTTTCCTGAAATTAGACAAATTACTTTTAATATGTACATTACAATCACAATTAATGGTGAACTGGTACAGTAAATCTTCTGTAACTGTATACCACTGGATACCTCACTCATGGGTGGTGACGACAGCAGAATCTCCTCAATGTCCGAGTCTTCTATTCTATTCTATAACTATTAAATACAATAAAAAATAAACAATGGATATTATTAGAAGTGTGGATAATGACCCATTGCACAAGAAAGACAATCTATACAGCCCATTTAATGACTTGCAGTTTGAGAACACTTGCCTGGTGGATGCCTGAGTATTTGTATTTTGAGGCACGTCAGTCGTATTTTCCTCACTGTAATGCAATTTATTATATATTTTTTAAAACAATCCAATTGTCTAAATCTTTGAATAAACAACCATATAAAGTACAAACCTTGTTGTTGGTTCTGAAAGCTCGGTAACTCCCTCCTCACTGGATGAGGTCATCTGAAATAAAGGTAACATAGCATTTATTACTGCAATGTTTTAAACAACCAGGCAAACTTAGAATATTGATAATATATAGCAGTGGTTGTTTAATAAAAGACAATTATATAAATTAAGTGACAAAAGTACTTTTCCAGTATTTTCCTCAGTGTTGGTAGGAATAATGTTTTGCATACCTTTGGTCGCAGATACAAAGCTGAATGACCCAGGGCGTTTGTTTGGTGAATCTCCATTGGGGTGGATTCAAGCAATACAATCACAGCTACTGTTGCCGTTTCACTAGACACAGCTCGAAATCGTCTGGCACATTCTCCACGGAATGCCGTATAGCCTGTCTGAATTCTTCTGTGTTTAAATGTAGAGGAACCACTCCTGCAGGAAGGAGAGGCATCTGTGAATAGATTTGAGTAATAGCATTGTCATAAACAAGTAAAAATAAATGTATAATCCAAATGTTACAACCAATTTAAAGCAATTCTAATTTAAACTGTTTCAATAAAAAAAAAAAAAAAACTTAATTAGACCTGTAATGGCACCTTAAAGGCCTGTTCACACCGGGGCGAATTTCACCGACGTTATTCGCCGACGTTTAACGCCTCGCGACTAAACAATGGGCGCCAATGTGAGTGTTCACACCGACGCGAAAACGCTGCTATGCGTAAAGCGTCCGGTTTTTAAAAACGCCTCGGTTCGTTTTTTTGGTATGATGCGCCACGTCAAAAACTATACCACCATTGAGATTAGCGCTTTTTCTCACGTGTTTGGAGCTTCTGAAGTTACAGTAAAATAGAAGTTGGTGGCGCTCAAACACAAAACCGTCTTGCCGAGCACACATACGTAACAGCAAAGAAGATATACGCCAAGTAGCGTCTACACTGCCGGGAAGAAATAAGAGAAGAAGATGCAAGGCAAGATGAATGTAGAGCTGCTGGTCTCGTTGGTGTCGGAACACAAAGAACTTATGACAAATGCGACATCGATTACAAAAATTACTTGCTCTTTTCTTCTGAGTGAAAAGCGAGTGTCAGAAGCGTAAAGTTGCGCAGCGCCACCTTGTGTACCGAGGTATTTTTGTTTTACATTAAGCGCCATCTAATGTCAGGGAATGAATTTGCATGTTCACTCGACTCATCGTCAGCAAAAATCGTTTGGGTGTGAACACAAAAAATGTGTTGAAAAACGCTGGCGAATAACGCTGGCGAATATTTGTCCCGGTATGTATGGGCCTTAAAGGTTATCTGACGAACCCTGGTGCTATGCCTCTCCCTCCTCTGTCTCGGGCAGGTTTCATTTCCTTACCTGAACCTCTGAAACCTGTCCAACATAGAAGTTGTGGACTTAAATACCAGACTCCAGGTCTAATCCAAAGTTATTTGTTGAAACCTGTCCAAAAAGCTTTAACAGTACAATTAGAAAAAGCAAAATACAAAAAGTCAGATGATTTTTAATTAATATGTCCATTTACGCTATCTAAATACTATGGAGTAAAAGCCGAAAATCCTGGATGTAACTGCCATTTTACTGTCCTTTCGTAATGACAATATTGGTAAATAGGGGACCAATGGGCGGATTACATCTATGTTTATTTACAATCTATGGTTGAAACCAGTGGTTGTGACCTGGCTGTGACCAGGACCCAGTGGCGGCTTGTGATGGAAAAAGTAGGGGCTGAGGAGATTTCTGCTGTTTATTTATTACATTAACACCAAAGTAACGATTTAAAAACAAATAGCATCTAATGTAATTATTAAAGTATGAATTTAGAATGTCCTTGTAGATTTCAAATATTGTTCTTTCAAAGACAAGGGTTTACCAAATCATACAAGGAAACCAAGTCATACAAGGTGAACTTATAATTGCTGTAATTTGCGTCAATATTCAATAAACACAAAGACTGTGCATTACCAATTGTAATGGTGAGCAAGTCAATAAAAATTATTTACATTATCTCCAGTGTTCACATCATGAATCGTACAGCGAACCACCTCTAAGACAGACAAAAACAAAAACATCAAAATCCTCCAAGCACTCAGCATCTCCTCTGCTCCTCCAGGGACACAACAGCATCTCCTCTGCTCATCAAGAGACACAACAGCATCTCCTCTGCTCCTCCAGGGACACAACAGCATCTCCTCTGCTCCTCCAGGGACACAACAGCATCTCCTCTGCTCCTCCAGGGACACAACAGCATCTCCTCTGCTCCTCCAGGGACACAACAGCATGCTGAGTGCCTGGAGGAGCAGAGGAGATGCTGAGTGCCTGGAGGAGCAGAGGAGATGCTGAGTGCTTGGAGGAACAGAGGAGATGCTGAGTGCTTGGAGGAACAGAGGAGATGCTGAGTGCCTGGAGGAACAGAGGAGATGCTGAGTGCCTGGAGGAACAGAGGAGATGCTGAGTGCTTGGAGGAACAGAGGAGATGCTGAGTGCCTGGAGGAACAGAGGAGATGCTGAGTGCTTGGAGGAACAGAGGAGATGCTGAGTTCTTGGAGGAACAGAGGAGATGCAGTGCTGGAGGAGCAGAGGAGATGCTGAGTGCTTGGAGGAACAGAGGAGATGCTGAGTGCTTGGAGGAACAGAGGAGATGCTGAGTGCTTGGAGGAACAGAGGAGATGCTGAGTGCTTGGAGGAACAGAGGAGATGCTGAGTGCTTGGAGGAACAGAGGAGATGCTGAGTGCTTGGAGGAACAGAGGAGATGCTGAGTGCTTGGAGGAACAGAGGAGATGCTGAGTGCTTGGAGGAACAGAGGAGATGCTGAGTGCTTGGAGGAGCAGAGGAGATGCTGAGTGCTTGGAGGAGCAGAGGAGATGCTGAGTGCCTGGAGGAGCAGAGGAGATGCTGAGTGCCTGGAGGAGCAGAGGAGATGCTGAGTGCCTGGAGGAGCAGAGGAGATGCTGAGTGCCTGGAGGAGCAGAGGAGATGCTGAGTGCCTGGAGGAGCAGAGGAGATGCTGAGTGCCTGGAGGAGCAGAGGAGATGCTGAGTGCTTGGAGGAACAGAGGAGATGCTGAGTGCTTGGAGGAACAGAGGAGATGCTGAGTGCTTGGAGGAACAGAGGAGATGCTGAGTGCTTGGAGGAACAGAGGAGATGCTGAGTGCTTGGAGGAGCAGAGGAGATGCTGAGTGCTTGGAGGAACAGAGGAGATGCTGAGTGCTTGGAGGAGCAGAGGAGATGCTGAGTGCTTGGAGGAGCAGAGGAGATGCTGAGTGCCTGGAGGAGCAGAGGAGATGCTGAGTGCCTGGAGGAGCAGAGGAGATGCTGAGTGCCTGGAGGAGCAGAAGGAGATGCTGAGTGCCTGATGGAGAGAAGCACCTGAGATGATTATGAAGTCACTTGTAAAGAAATTTGGCTCTCCTTTCTTTCTGGGTTGCAAACCTATCAATAACTTTGTTGTTGAAGTTGGGCATGTCTTTCACAATCTTTTTCTCCATAGAAAGCATGGCAAGGGCATTCAGTCTTTCTTGAGACATCGTGCTCCTTAGGAACGTTTTGATTCTTTTTAGAGTGGAGAAGCATCTTTCAGATTCTGCTGATGTCATTGGAGTAGTGATAAGAATTTTCAGAAGATTAACAGTTTCTGAAAATGTACACTGAAGGTTGTTCTCCATAAAAAACTGATACAGAGGCACTGCACCACTACACTTTTCAAACTCCGGGTTTTCATAGACCAAGGATAGTTCTGTCTTCAGTCTAGCCTTGTTCAGCATCGGATAGGCTTCCACGGTGGCATTCAATGCAGCACTTGGAAAGGTTTTAGCATGCTGTGAGAACAGCTCTCCATGCAGCAGTGTTGAACTCACAAGGTGCCCAGTGAACGCAAAGCGCTCCTTTGTCTGAGCCCAGATGGTATCACACACCTGTAAAACATAGAAAATAAATAACATATTAATTGCTATACATAGAACTTAAATTATTAAATTATGTCACAATAATGCAAAAATCAGGTATGAAATACTGTTGTCTAAACCAAAACTAATCAAGGATCTACAATAGAACTAAATCATTGGTGAATTGAGATTAGGAGGAAATCCCAAATAAAATGCAATATGCCAGCAATATGGCAATATGTTGTGTGAGCAAGCGATGCGCCATCACTTGGATGTGTTGCTCAATAGTCGTTTAATGCTCTCATTCAAACAGTAACATTCTCATTCAGTAATAGTAACATATTTATATTTGTGTACTTTCAAAATGACTACAACATATCATGCCTTTGAAATTATTATACAAGAATAATTATCATTATAAATTATTATTAGATAGCCTATTCTTTCTGGCGCACCAAAAATTATCCAAAATAGCCTACAGCCAATAACGTTAGCCTTCTTGGCGCCCCTATATATTTTTAAAGGTCAACATTTTGATTCATCACAGCGTGATTCTTGATTAAAAAAAAAAAACCCTGTGACTTTACAATCCGGAAAATAGCTAATTATTTCACGGACCACACTTTCTCAGCAAATGAAGTCCCTAACGGATAAAGTGAATTTGATTTGGCAAAACATTAGTAACTGCTCCAAACATAACACAAAATTAAAAACTATATATAACAACAAAGGACCTTTGAGTGGCACTAGCAGTAACCATGCAGCAGTTTGTGAAGCACTATTCTAGACTAGAGCACAAGAGGCCTATGAAAGTGAAATAGCCTAAGCTGTACCTCAATAGCAATCCGATGTTGTTCTGCGGGCCCCAGTGTCCTCTGTCGCTTGGCAGCTGGAATCTCCTCTTGCACAGTGAATATGGAAGACCTTGTTTAAACATAAAACAATTGATTAATACTACATTATTCTACATTCATGTTATTTCTATGATTTTTCACATTTACCTGATGTTTCTAATGCTGTCGGAAAACTTAGAGATGGCAGCTTTGATGAAGATGGGGTCAATGTTTCGTTTCTGAAGCTGCTGAAAGAGCATGTCGACGTGTGGCATGATTTTGTGAAATAGTTGGAGAAAAAAGCAAAATGTACCATCCTCCAGCATCCTCACAAACCCTCCTGCTTCTCTCACAGTCACAGCATCAAAGTTCCCAGAGTCCTGAATGGTCTTAAAACACTTAAGAAGATCATCCCTGTGCTCATATACAGTGTTCACTGAGCGACTGTGAAAGTTCCATCTTGTTGCACACGCTCTCGGAAGTCTGCTGCCAACAACATCATCAAGCAGTTGGTCCGCTTGGGCGACCTTGAAAAAATGCACAAAATCCACCTAGCTCAAAAAAATGTGGATACTTTGGGTATCTTGGAGGTGGCTTGCTGCATTACCAGATTGAGCTGATGTGCGTAACAATAATGCGTAGTGTGCGTTTTCATACACATCCATAACTTTACGCTGAACTCCTCCAGTGGCACCACGCATAACGCTCGCTCCGTCATAAACTTGAGCTATTAATTTTGTCTTGTCTTTGGGTGGGATCAATGCACTCAACCTTTCCAAAAGTGCTTGAGCGATGTTTTCAGCATTCGCGTTTTCAATCGGCATGAACTCAAAAAAGCGCTCTTGAATGACGTTGTAGCGGTCGATGTAGCGAAGTACAAGGGCAAGTTGGCACTGGACAGACACGTCAGACGTTTCATCGGCTTGAATGGCAATATAATCCGCCGCAGTCAACTCCTCGTGAATGTACTCCTTAACAACAGTCAGCATACAGTCCAGCAGCTCATTCTGAATCGTTTTGGACGTACCTCTGAACACAGTAGCTCCCTCCAAGTGCTCCTTCAGAGCAGCGTCCAACGACGAGGCGGTTAACAAGGCCCCTAAAAATGCCTGGGTTTTCAGAGGCTTCAGTCTCGTCGTGGCCACGCAAAGCCAATTCAAGGGCACCACAAAATTTAACACAGTCAATTAATTTAGAAAGAATATATCGATTCTTGTCCACTTCCTCATTGTGCCTTCTTATACAAAGTCGATGGCCATCATCCAACTGAGTAGCAATGTTAGCCTTCCCCAGCAACGCAAATTTCAGGCAGTTGTCCATATGCGTCTTTGTGTGTTCGTGTTTTTATTTTTTCGAAAAATGTTTCATGTCCTGAACACCGTTTTCACACCTGGCTCGATCGGTCGCTGCAGTTTTAAAAAGCAAACAAGGGAAGCAAAACAGCGAGTTAGTTACTCCACAGCCGGTTAGCCACGGCTTCCTAGTGTACCATGTCCGCGAAAAGCCTCTAGTGTAAGACGCCTTGTCTTTCACCTGCTGTCTGATGTTAATTTGTGGCTGGTCCAGTCCCATTTCTTTTATTTTTTGTTTTTCAGCCAGTGGTCTTCTTTCAAACGGAGTTTGAAGAAGAGATTGCACGTTTCTTTCTCGTGTGACGCGCGGCGCCATTGTCAACTCGAATCTCACTGCCAAGGTTGGGTGTGGTCACGCACTGCCGCGTGACCACACCCAACTCATGTTATTGTCTCCGATGGGCGCAGAGGCAAAGCGCCCATCGGAGAATAATTACTGCGCGTCACTGATTGGTTGAATTGATCATATTTAGTGACGTTTTATAGCATATCAGAGCTCCATTGGTTAGATAGTGAGGGCGCCCTTTCTCAGCGCCCGAGCATAAAACTACCATAGACTGTAAAAGAAAACTACACATTTATGATGTTATGCGGCACATGATGAAGCTGGTAGACAAAAAGACCCCTCCCCACCCCTCTCCTCATTCTTTTTTTTTTTTTACTTGATAGGAGGCGGCGCCCCAGCGCCCATAATAGATCAGCCGCGCCTGCCAGGACCACGCAATGGGCCTTAGGCTAGCAACTCGAATTAAGGTACATTAAAGCAATTAAGCTAACTTGTGTTCTTGGTGGATTTTACTGGTCTTAAATTTACCATGGGCAAGTATTTTATATGTTTTAGAGTTAATACTTTTGTTTTCATGGCAACATGAAGGTGGGCCTTATTTTATTCATCCAAATAGCAATTTGATGGAATGAACGTTTATTATTCATTTAATGGGTTAAAGGGTTGCCAGATGTTGTTACTGTTTTAATAAAGTATCATCATTATTTCACGTTAAGTGTCACAATGTGACTTACACTTACTGATTTAATATTGTTACTTATTTAATTTAGCGGTTGTAATCAAATTGTTAGTATATTTTCTTGGAAGTAGACACACTGACACCAAACACAAAATGTAAATTATAATATTTGAAGAACTGGATTGTTAACTGGATAAAAGCATTAAGTTTGGCTACATGGCTGCCATGATTGTTATGTTTGCTTGTTTATCTCATAGGCTAACGCTACTTAAATTTAAGGACATTTAAGAATCCTTGAGAAGAGTAACTTCGTCAAGGTATGCATAGAATAATGTGCGCCAAGCATTAGAAGCAATTAGGCTAGGAATACAATTCAAGTTGGTACAAGAACAGAAAAACAATATAATAATATAAAATAATAATATCTAACCTTTGCACAAGGGATAGTCCATCTTCCAGGCTCTCTTCATTTAGCATTCTATTAAAATAAGAGTTCATCCTGTCACGAATGTCTGAAATTCACCTTTGAAATCCCTCGGCAATACTGTCACCAGGAATTCAAAAAGTAAGAGAACTGCGCCAAATTTATACTAGATAAGATTGGCGGGTTAAAACACAAATTCTGACCTATCAGCATCTCTCATTTTAATTCAAACTGAGGTTACGTGTACGTATGTATATGTTTGATTTATTTTATAATCAAATAAGAATAGGCCTACATAATATAACATGTATAATATAATACTAATATAATATAACACATACTACATGAATAACTTCAATAAAATAATCATGCCTTTACATGGCAGGTTCCCAGAGGCAAGCTGTAGGTGGCGATGTCTATGTCTATGTTTGGATTAGCATGAAAGACATAACATGACAATAAGAAATATACAATTCCCATAACATATGCACAGCTGTACTATTGAAGCTAAAACTTACATAGTGTTTCAAGAATAATAACACCACAGAAAATATATAAAATGCATATAACATGGCACGTTATTATTATATATTATTATTATTATTATTATTATTATTATTATTATTATTATTATTATTATTAGTAGTAGTAGTAGTAGTAGTAGTATCAGTATTATTATTACAGCATTTAATATAAATAATATAGATAATAAATAAAATATTTAGGAAAATTTGAGTGTAAATATATTCGTTTTATGTGATATGTATACGGTTCGTGTCGGGTATATTCTTAGTATTTGGTTATAAAATCATGAGCACATTAGTTAAGGGGTAAATACCACCGGATGTGCTCGATATACCGCACACGCGCAGACTATAGCAGATTCTGTAGCGACAGTTCGTTTAGCAGTTAGCGCTTGTCTTTTATTGCGGGACATTTTTCCGGAACAAACTCCCTTTTAACTCCAACACCAGGCGAAGAAGAGGGTTGAACTGTGCCGTAGAAAAGCCGACTCTGAGGTAAAGCTGTAGTTGAATGTTAAGTGTTTTTTAAATGGGGTAGTGTGAAGATGATGACCGCCTAGCAGCAGGAGCTAACTGTGGCAGCTCTCAGTTTCATTTTGTTTTTATTAGTTAAACGCTGCACGTGTTTCACTGAAGCGACCTGTACTCGGGTGGAATTAATAAACAGAAGAGTGAATTAAAGGGAACAAAATGAAAAAGTGAATAAAAGTGAATTAAAGAAAAACACCAAAATGAACTCAATAACTCAAATTTTTGAGGATTTTAGTAAGAAAAAATATTCTTGTACATTTTGATTTGACACTTGAAATTGGAACCTTACATGTTAGGAATTAATCTGAGTAATATTTAGTGTCTAGGGCTCTGGCTTTACAAAAAACAATGCAAAAGTGTAGTAGATTAAAAAAATTATAATAAATTTACAAATATTAAGTATCTCTCAAGTCAAATATTATAACTATATAAAAAATACTTGATACTTAATGTGAAAAAAAACGTTTCACATCAAGTACCTGGATTGAAGCAGGACTCAAACAGGACTAAACCAGGATTAACTAGGTCTAAAGCAGGACTAAACCAGGTTTAAACAGTGGTCTAAATATAAAACAATATGAAACTGCCTAAAGCAGTTTCGGTCAAGTTGTAGACACAGTGCTACATTGCAAGTTTCACACATCCAGATTGTGCATTTTTGTAAAGTTTGCATTAGTGCTGCAACTATTGATTATTTGAGTAATCGATAAATATATAAATTATTGGTTTGATAGCGTAACTTCATATTGTTTTTAAAGTCAGCAACACAGTTAAACAGGTGTAACACATATTTTTGTTTGAAATAAAATTAACATGTATTTATTCTTGAATGGACATGTCTGTTGAGATTTTCAGTCATCCAGGTCATCGGGAAGAAAAGGTTAAGGCAAAAGCATCTGCACTCAATTTTCAAGGGGTTGATGTTTTGTCCAAGAGACTTCAAGAGACATCAATTCTGAGATCAACTGGTAATAGAGCTGAGCTTATATCTATAGAGGAGGGATTTTACCTGAAACCAACCCTAATGGGACCAGGCTGCTCAATATCGTCTCAATATCGTTTACCCTGTAAGAGTTGTTAAAAGGCTCAGGTGAGTCATTAGTGTCACTGTTCCATTCAGGTGTTGTTGTTCTAGAGTGAAACTGTTTTGGTTTAGGTTTCAAAACACTGTTGTAAATACTAGGCAGCATGCATCTGAGACCACCTCTTCTGTTCAGAAAAGGTTTTCCATTTGAACAAAAATGGCATTCTTCACACCTCTCTCAAACCATCTGGCCTCTCTGGCCAAATTTTGGCGATTGCTGTCCTTAAAGGAATGCCCTTTCTTTTTGAGGTGGAAGTGGACACAGAAACCAAACAGACAACAAACACAACATTCCTGTCCACTTTAAACCAAACTGAACCACCCTAAAGACAAGAGCCCTTCACACAAACAGAGTAATGTCGTTTCTGTAGTTCAGTGATGAGTGCAGTGAGATTTAGAGACGTATTTATTAAAGATTGACTTGGCAGGAGAAAACATTACATGCCAATCCTGAAATGTGTCAATCACAGCATCAGAGAAAAGATAAAACATTCACATTAAAGTTAGCATTATTAATAGCTCTTTACCAAAACTAAGATTAAAATACAAGGAGACGCTTAGAATAAAACAATCGCAGAGCTCGAGGTATAAAAGACATGTTTATGTTTTTTGGTTTTGCTCTTATTTGATAAAATCTGTCTTTTGTGTCTGAGCTGATAACCACTAGATGGCGCCTGGTTTATGAAGGTCTGCAGAGGAGAAAAGCTGTCCTTCAGGATGTTGTGTAAAGTGTAGACTGTGGATTTATTCCGCTTCTCACTCAGAGAGGACAGGGACAAAGGTGAAATGCCAAAAATCCTGCAGCCTCTTTATTGCACCCGTTCCAACTCATCTGACAGGCCTTTGGTCAGCCCGCCCCACACAGGACTGGCATATTCAAGCACGGGTCTGATGAAACTCAAATAGACCTGCATAAGGACGTTGGGTTGAAACCCTTTGTGCAATATTTTGGTAGTAAATCCTAGTGTTTACTTTGGAGAGCACATATTTTATATGTGCATCCCAGGATAAATAGGAAGAGATTTTTACTCCAAGAAGTTTGAATGTGGGTACTTTGTGTATTACATGGCCACTGACTTCAGGCAGAGAGGGGCAAGGGATGTTACACTCCCTCCTGGCACTTAGGACCACATCCATAGTCATTGACTATGTGAAAACTCCTGACCCTACTCAGCCACAGAGTCTAGTTCATTCTGCATGAGACCAGGAAGTGTCCCCATGAGCAGCTCAGTCAGTGTCAGATCGTCTGCATATTTCACAGGAGAATTGAAGATAGAAGACATACATCCAGGCTGTTTATGCATATTACAAAGAGTAAAGGAGACAACAGCCCCCCCTGGGGGACCTCTGGAATGGCAAAAGGTGGTGACGTGAAGGAGCCCCACTGCACTGTTTGTTCTGTTGCTCAGGTAACGCTACAAACTGAGCCACAGAGGGTGCTCTGCATCTTTACCAGTACTTTGAGCAATTTACTCTGATTGTGTCAAAGGCATGTGAAAAATCCACATAAACCACATGTACATCCAGTTTTGGACTATTGTTAAGTATACCTGCAACTAACGATTATTTTTTTGATTAGTCGACTAATCTAACATTTTTTTTTTAATTCTTTTAATTAATCTTTTATTTTTTATTTTTTATAAACTGTTTAATAAAAAATAGATTAATAAACTAATGTATTTTAAAGAGGGTAGTAAATATGCATATTTTTAAATGAAATGAATGTGATTATTACAACGTGCTTACTTTGATTACAATCTTAATTGTATTTCAGAGAGTGTAATAAATTAAATTTTATTGTAAAATAAAAAAGAAAGCATTTTAAACTTTTAACTAAGGATATAATTTGTTATTGATCTTTGTTCTTATGATTACATTTTATTTAATTTTTTGTCCCAAAAGTAAACAAAAATTCATCTAATTTGCAAACCATGGCATTATATATTGGCAGTAATGTTATTTACAGTACATACAGACAAATAAACATTTTCATTTTTTTTTCTAAAAATTTAACAAAACAAAAAATGAACAGTAACTTGTAAAGCAACATTAGTTAACTACAGTACAACTACAACTTCTAATATACCATAACTAGTAAAATGTATGAAAATGGATATGAAAAATATACACATACTGTAGGTATTTGGTTGCAGTAGCTTTATCTGTTCTTATCAGAGTGTGGGACCTCTCATAAGGCACAGCACACAGCCATCACTTTTATTACTGCTGCTGCTTTGTTTAGTGCATTTGTGCTGACTATGTTTACCCCTGCCTCTCCTTCCTCGACTGGGTGTCAGGATGAACAACACGTATTTGTCCTACACGGCTGTCACTGGAAGCTGCATTATTCCCAACCTCCCTGTCACTACCGCGGCCCGGCTTCTATCACCTGTGCTTACAGGTAAAGCAGCAGGTGCTATGTGCTCACGGCTTCCCTTCCCAACTTCATTTTATTCTACCACGGTCAGAGCGGCTAGTTTCCTCCCGTTTCTTTCACTGATGTTGGACAAAGTGTGCTTTATGTACTGATAGAGGCACCAGCAGCGGCGCTGCTGTCCAAGTTACACACGCACTCTCGCTCATTCTCACTTTCACTCGACAGAAAAGACTCTAAAGGTAGATGGTCTCCCTCTTAATCAGAGTCAGCCATTACTAATGCCAAAGCTTCATCACAGGTGTATTTTTATTTGTCATTTTCGCATTTACCAGTTCGCGTGTAGAGAATGAGGCTTCTATTGAGCCGGTCCTGACACTCCCAGTAAGACGCAAGTTTGAAGTCTTCTACAAGTTTTTTTAATGGCAACACATGGTAATAGATACAAACTACAGGGTGTCTGACATCTGGTGGCAGGGAGTGGAACCATAATTTAGCGCATAAACTGGACGTGGCGGCTGTTTTTTCAAGTTAAGTTGCTTGTCGCAATTTTGCGACTTTGGCGCTTAGAAGGTTAAGGACTAGTGCTGGGCAAGTTAACGCGTTATTTTTGTGTTAACGCATTAATGAATTAACTCCGACAATAATTTTAATGGTGTTAATATCGGCCAATTAATATTGTGAAAGATGTCGATCTGAAGAACATTCTTAAGATCGCAACAAATGCCTGCACGTTTGAGCTATGACGCACCCTCACAAGAAGAATACACGAGTTGTATAAAAGGAGAGGATGACAAAAGCAACAGCATTACAACGTGCACCAACTGTTGCCCTCACCGGAGACTACTGGACATCGCTAGGCAACCATAATTAGCTCGCGCGTTACAGTGCATTATATTGATGAACAGCAGGAACTGCACTCACATGTTCTGACTGTAATGTGTGTGTGTGTGTGTGTGTGTGTGTGTGTGTGTGTGTGTGTGTGTGTGTGTGTGTGTGTGTGTGTGTGTGTGTGTGTGTGTGTGTGTGTGTGTGTGTCGGAACTCACAGGAGCGCAGGCACGTGCATGTATGGCTGTAAAGGTGTGCACTTTTGGGAGGCCAGGTGTAATAAATTTATTTATTTTTTTTTTTTTTTACCACACCCCTTTTAACAAATTGCCCAATTTTACAGCCTTATGAGCGTGCATCTCATGAAAGCTGGGTCTTGTTTGTTTTCTGAGAATCTACTGCACTTGTAACTTGTTTGCCAATTAGTAATAAGAAATGTACTAAAAACCTGGATTATTCAGGTTAGTCACATTGTACTGCTATTATTTTGAACAATACTGTAGGTCCTAAATTTCATTCTTAATGATCTTTAAAAAGGTCTTAAAAGTCTTAAATTTAACTTGGTGAACCTTGCAGAAACTTTGTGCATAGTGCACAATACTGTAAATGTGTAAGTGAAGGGTTAAAAATAAAATTTACTTCATTTATAAAAATAGCAATCTCTTCTTCCTAGAACTAATCTGTTTGAAAAAATCTCACCAAATACTTGAAGATAAGTTTAAACACAATACAAATTATACATCTTGTAACACAGGGTTTTAGTGCTACTGCCTTAAAGCCAGGATGGGTTGTTATGCAGCCCACTTATCAACCTGTCACACCTGTGCATTACCTTCAACATAAAAACAATGTTTAGTACTACTTTGTTAGGATGTAATATTTTATTTGGTGGGTGGGGTATGTGTGTTTTGTGCATATTAAATTATTTGGACTTGACACTAGATTTATCTTATTTCATAGCTACATCTTGGTATTCTGACTCGCCAGAAAGAATCTGTTTCACAGTACCATCTTGGAAGTCTCTCGTTGAAAGTGTCTGCAAAAGGGAGGCGCCATTGTCGGAAACTTACTAAACTTCTGTTAGGTGATTTGATGAAGCTAGAACTATTAGCCGCCTACCACGAGATTTGTTTTAGTCAATCATAGCAACAATTGATTTGATGTAACCAGCGTCATCAGATATAAAGAAACAACAAACTGTAACAGTAACAGTCTGTTTTTTTGTGTAATTAACCCAAAAGACTGCTCCTAGCAAAGCTACTTATGTCCCTGCAATCTCCATCTTTGCTTGTTTGAAGCCTGTCAATCAATCCTACCGCGGGTCTCAAGTCTTTTTTTTTTTTTTTTTTTGGTTTGTCCTCTCCGTCTCTGCTGGGTTCTTTCCACTTTTTCAGCATTTTTCAAAAATTATCAGTGGGTTGAGTGAGGCTCTGACCAGGGGTTTAGTTATACCTTAAACAGAGGCTGTTGTCCCGTGTCTGAGCCATCTTTGAGCGATTAGTTATTATTTCATAAAACAGTCAGACCCGTCTTAAACTAAGTATTCACCTGTATGAGGCCCTTGTCAGATAGATGAAATAATTTTCTGGTGTAATATGTGCTGCCTTCTGTGAGTCTTTGCTGCAGTCACAGAGAGTATAGTCCAGTGTCCAACTTCAGGTCCGCCGACAAAATCCGGTCATTTTGTGTGGTACTTCTGGTCCTTTTTTATTTTAACAGTAATGTAACAGTTAAACAAATATGTTGTTTTAATAAAGTTCTACAGTTTTTGGGAGAAATACACAAGACCAGCGTCTAAAGCCATCTATATAAAAGAAAGTAAGAAAAGTTATTAAGCTGTAATAAAACAAGAAAAAGCTTGGTATTTATTGTTTATTTATATATTTTAGTTCCCCACTACCCAGACACTTCATTCTGGAAGAGCTGGAGGAAGTGTCTGGGGATTGGGAAGTCTCTGCTTAGACTGCCACCCCTGCGAACTGGCCACGGATAAGCAGTAGAAGATGGATGAATAGTTTGAAAGTCTGGCCCCACAGCACCAGCTTGTGAAGGAACAAGCTAGAAAATGTTTCAAGTGACACAAAATTAATTTGTAAAGATAAAAGAAGCGCTTAGCACCATGTGGAATTTTTTTCCTCTGTTCAGCACTTAGTTGAAAAAATAAGAATTGTTAAGATTTGTGATTATCAATTTGTAGATGTAGAAAAAATCAGGATTCACATTTTGGCATGAATCTTGCAGCCTTAAGGCCCGTACACACGGGACAAATATTGGCGGCGTTATTCGCCAGCGTTTTCAACGCGCGTTTTTGTGTTCACACCCAAGCGATTTTCGCTGACGATGAGCAGTGAACATTTTTACGTGTGGAGTTTTTCGTCAGTGTGAACACTCACATTGGCGCCCTTTAGTCATGAGGCGTTAAGCGTCGGTGAATATCGCACAAATTCGCCCCGTGTGAACAGACCTTTTAGTCTCTAGGGAGAAAAGTATGTGCCCCAAACCTAGTGTCAATCAGCTAACATTTTAATTCAACAGTTTTAACTGTGTTATAGCAAAAATTATATTCTATATTATTGAATCTGATTTGGGCCAAAATTATCAAACTAAATCGTTTGATTTAAGAAAATATAAAAATGTCAAAGGAGAAATATTAGTTTGCAAATAATATTTGTATAATTGCAAAAACTTATTCTTGTCTTTGTTTGAAAATATATTTCCTGTTTTAAGTGATCAGAATTTTGCTTTCATTCAGTTCTTTGATTTTACGCTCCCAGACATTTTGTTGAGAGCTCATTGGTCAGGCTTTGACAGAGCTATCTCCTGATTGGCCAGTGCCTCTTTTAGCAACATCTCGGTGAAATGGAAGAAGTGCCAGTGACAGCTCTGGCTACATTTACCTTATGTTTTTGTTTTTTTTAAAGAATTTGTTTATGTATGTGAACAGTGTACTTGTCACTTGTTTCTCTGTATTAAAGCTGAAAGTGAAGCTAAGCTAACGCTTGATATGTCCTGTACCCACTTACATTGTTACACTGGAACAGTTATGTAGCTCAAAAGAAAGACATGCACAGTTAAGGCTTTGAAAATCACCATTTACTGTTTTTCAGGCAAAACCATTCCTTTTGTAAAAGCTAGAAGGAGAACAAAAGAGTCTGCTCAAACAAAGACCCTGACAATGGAAAATCCTCATGTATTTTCACACATTCACTCATTCATTAATGTTTGGTGTTGGTGATGTAGACTGATTGGCTTCATGATGTGCTTTACAGTGTAACTTCCTCACGCTCACTTTCGATGTAACTAACGCTGTTTCATTTACAAACTGGAATGTGTAGGTGGGCCTATTGGTCTCATTTTGTCAGGAAAAATTCTTAAACTTTTTTTTTGACTTGCTGATGAGTCTGAGGTGGTATAATGACATGTAAATAAATAACTACTCGTTTTCATCCGGTTGTGTAATTTTAGGGATAAGAATGTTATAAAGAAAGACAGCTTTTGGAGTACTCCTCAAATCACATTCCATTGTAGGACAGCTTTTATTGTCCACCAGTACAACATACTAAAACTATTTTTAAACGTAACAATCAGCATTTTAAATGAAAGTATTTGGAACAAAAGTAATTTATTGGCATAAAAAATGTGTTGATGATTTACGTTTTGAAGAAACTGTGTTGTGTCTCAAAGGTGGGAAAATCCAGGAGCTGTCTGCAGCAGGAGACGATGACTTACAAGACTGAGGAAGACTCTTGAAGACACCGATGATGGGACACCTTGGAAAACAGGCCAATAACAACATACAGTATACAGCCTGACTTCTATCTACATGTGGTAAAGTCAACTTGCTGAAGTTCAAACCAAGCATCAGAATGGAGAAGAAAGAGGAGTTAAGTGACTTTGAACGTGGAATGGTTGTTGGTGCCAGACTGGCTGGTCTGAGTACTTCAGAAACTGCTGATCGACTGGGATTTTCACACACATCCATATCTAGAGTTTACAAAGAATGCATAAGAGAAAATGTCCAGTGAGCGGAAGTTGTGTGGACGAAACGTCAGAAGTCAGAGAAGAATGGTCAGACTAGTTAGAGATGATAGAAAAGCAACAGTAACTGTTTACTCATTACAACAAAGGTATGCAGAATACAATTTCTGAACGCACAGCATGTCAAACTCTGAAGCAGATGGGATACAGCAGGGGTGCTGCTCCTGTCAGCTAACCACAGGAAATGGAGGCTACAATTCACACGGGCTCACCAAAATGATGAAAGAATATTTGCTATGACTAACCTATACAAAAATAAATGTCTCAGTTTAATAGTTTTTTCTTGTTTAGTTTTTTGGGGTGTGGTGTTTAATAAGCCTGGCTTCTACCTCTCCTATGCACGTTTCTCGTTTTCACATCTATAGTTTTTGTTTTCTGTTTTTAATAAAGTATATTGTATTGAAATATGCAATTATGTGCTAAATAAAATTGGACAATAGAAGATTGGCAAAACGTTGACTGGTCTGATGAGTTTTGATTTCTACTGTGACATTCAGATGGTTAGGGTCAGAATCTGGTGTAAAGAACATGAAAGCATGGATCATGGATCCTGCCTTGTCTCAACGGTTGTGGCTGGTGGTGGTGTTTTCTTTGGCACACTTTTGGGAACTTATGCCACAAAGAATTAAGGAAGTTCAGAAAGCAAAAGGGGGTCCAACCTGGTACAAGCAAGGTCATGGTGTACCTAATAAAGTGGCCAATAAGTGTAGACACATGTTCAAATATTTTTTTATGTAAACAAAATATTACACCTGTTCATTTTCGGGTCTTTTCGCTGTATTTTGTGTAATGGGACCTCTCCAAATTAAAATGATTGCTGTTATTGAACCCCTGGTATTTAATTACAAGTGTGGGCTCTTTGTAAAGGTAACAATCTCTAGTTTCACTCAGAGCAGTCAGAATCTCTAAGTATTTCTAAAAATTGTATACACTTTGGAACACACAAAAAATTACTTTTTGTGTGCTCGCTAAAATATTTAGTGAAAATAAAACTGTCTGAAGCTTCAGCGGGTAGTTGGAGACTAAAACACACTGTGGGCCAAAATAATTACTGGATGACTACTCACATTTCAAATTTGAAAAGAATATCTGTAAAAATTAGTATTTTACACCAGTTTTAATGTTGGTTAATCTAGGTGCTTAATTCCACTAAAATGATTTATTCATCTTATCAAACTAACACATTTGGAAAAAGTGCAATAAGTTCTGAATGCTTCAACCCACAGACTTCAATGAGGGCTCTTCTGAAAGATTACACCAAGAGGAATCTGAATTTACACACAATGTAACTATATTAGTTATTAAAATTAATGTTCCATAATAATTGACATGTTTACATATGAAAATAGTCAAAATGTGTGTTTTGGGACAAAATATATATTTTTGAATAATATCCACACATAAAAACACACTGCAAACTATATACATTGGCACTGCAATTTAGTGTTTTCAAGGCTCCAACAGCATTAGAAAGGAGAAAAGGAAAGAATAGAGAGGTGTCAAAGCCCACCCCCTCTTCCCCATCCTGCTGCTGCTGCTCTCTTTACTTCTCCTTTTTTTTTTTTTTCAACTGCCTGTCTAAAATGCATAAAACAACAAAAACAGATTATATTATTACTTATATGTAAAATATAAACTATTTTTTTACTCATAAAAGACTCAGTTGCTCTCTCTCCTCTCCTCTTCTCTGATGCGAGGAACCCCAGAACCTGAATTTAGAAAAAAAGTTGCTGTGTTTGGTATTGCCGTAAACCGTAGCTCATTGGCTATCCGTTGAAGTGGGGGCGTAGTCGTTCATTCGTCTGTGGAGTTTCAAGTCTTCTCATTGGTCAAAGGCTGACCAAAACCCCTTTCAATTGGCCAAACAAGGTGTCAATCTAATGCTAACACTTCCTGGTAGCATTTTATTAGCTTTTTTCGGCGGTAGAAAAGGAATTCTGTTTTTTTACTTACGAAAGAAACGACATAAAGTGTTGCAGATGATTGCAAGTTGGGAATACTTTTCGGCAGTTTTTGTGCCTTGGAGGCTCTAATAAGGCGTTTACACCAAACGCGAATTGCGCGAATAAATTGCACTATTCGCGCGTAGTTGGACGCTTTAACAACTTGCTTCATTTGCGCGTGAAATTCGCTTCATTCGCGCGTGAAATTCACTCAACAACAAACGCGAATTCGCGTCATCGGAGGGGCTTCTGCCTGGCGGGTTGTTTCATTGCAAAATGGCTGACATAGATTTTGTTGAAAGAATAGCCGCGCTATATCTGCTGTGGAAGGCTGAAAACCGGCGTAGACCCGTTCGGCACCGTGTTTGGGTCCATCAGATCCTTCGGAGACGAAGCGAGCTTGGTGAGTTTCACCAACTCCTCCAGGAGCTGCGCCTGGATGACGGCCCCTTTCAACGGTATTTCCGACTGAGCCGGTCCCAATTTGATGACCTGTTGTCCGTGTCGGGCGGATTTCCTACAGGACACCAACTACAGGTGCTCTATTCCACCTGCAGAGCATCTGTCCATCTGTCTCCGGTCAGTAAATCCTTAAATATTCGATGTGATTAATCTATAAATGATTTATGATTGAGAACCTCGACAGACACTCTCTTCTGAACACAGTTATCAACTTCAATAAAATGTCAATTAACTTTAGTCTACGACAGTCAAAATGGGGCTCTAATTGTGCAGCTAACTGCTATATTATGATATTGATTAATTCAAATATCTATTAATAATAAAAGTCACACACCAACCAATCACTTGATAGAGAATGAAATGAAGAAGTCACAAACACCAGTACAATAATGTGCAAATATAGAATTGCAATCTGCATTTATAATAATGATTTTTTTTTCTCTTTTTCAGATATCTTGCCACTGGAGATTCTTTCCAAACCATCGCCAGCAGCTTTCGTGTTGGTGTGGCCACGGTTTGCAGGATTGTCCCAGATGTGGTGACTGCAATTTGGGACTGCTTAGTGAAAGAGTTCATGGCTGTGCCTCCACAGATGAATGGAGGTCCATTGCAGAAGGTTTTGAGGAGAGGTGGAATTTCCCGCTCTGCTGTGGAGCACTGGACGGAAAACACGTCCTGATAAAGGCACCCCCCAACACCGGATCCCTGTTCCACAATTACAAGGGAACTTTTTCATTGGTTCTCCTTGCTGTTGTGGATGCAAAGTACTGCTTCAGGGTGATTGATGTTGGGGATATGGGAGGACGAGTGATGGTGGGACTCTGGCCAACTCAGCCTTCGGTCAGGCACTCCGAGGTGGCACCCTCCATCTGCCACCGGACCATCCTCTTCCTGGAGCCGACCACAGAGGACCCCAGCCCCATGTCTTTGTGGCAGATGAGGCCTTTCCCCTCAGGAAAAACCTCATGAGGCCATTTCCTGGGCGCACTCTTCCACATGAGAGACGGGTCTTTAATTACCGTCTCTCCAGGGCCAAGCTGGTGGTGGAGGATGCCTTCGGGATCCTCTCCTCACAGTGGCATCTCATTGAAGTCCACCCAGATGTTGCGGAGAGATGTGTGAAGGCAACATGCATCCTCCACAACTTCATGAGGAGATCTGCAGAAGCACCTGCTGCGAGGGGGATGGTGCAAGGTGCAGAGGACTCGCTGCCAAGCTTGGGTCGGGTTGCAACTAACAACTCTGCCAGAGAGGCCATCCAGGTCAGAGAAACCTTCATGGCCCACTTCTCCGGAGAGGAGCAGTCCCATGGCAACCCACTGAGTATTTTTGTATTATATCTTCTTGTAGTCTTTTTTGTTGTTCAAATTTAGATTGTTTTAGGTTTATAGTTTATGTGTGTTTATTTCTTGTTTTAAAATGATAAATGTAGCCAGCCTCCAAAAGGAATCCTTGTCTCATTGCTGCATTCTCATTACACTATACCACAACACTGGTCTAATTACAAATAACTATTTACTATACTTTTGTGGGTGTTTTTGCAATAGGATATAATAATGAACAAATGTTAGCCTTAAATATTGTAGTCTTAAATATAGTGTACAAATAAAATTGACATTATAAACAATTAAATCAGTCTGAAATATATACATTTATATTTGTAACATATTTTTGTGCTACAAAATGTTGTATGTTACAAATTGTGTTATATGTTACAAATTGAAATCATGATTTGCATGCGCAAAAGTAACATACCAAAACCTTTGTTCACATTGTAAAACATTTATTAATAAAACATTAATAAAATCTTATGATGGACATTAAAACTATATACAAGAAACATTTACAACTATTTACATGCAGGAATAAAAAGGATCTTGCTTGGAAGAGGGAAGAGTGAGGGCCAAAGTAAAGGAGAAGAGAAAGGAGAGAGAGTCTGGTTCATTCCCTGCAGAGATTGCTGCTTTTTAAAACTATTCAGTTGGCTCGAATTGTTCCAAATTAAGCAGAACTGTGCTGCTTTCATAAATTAATTTGTGTATTTGAAATTTGACGAATTCCTTTGTCTGATGCGGCAACCTCTGCAGGGAAGGAACCAGACTCAAGAGGAAGAGCTCATCCTCAGAGCGTGGAGGTGGCACTGGAGCAACTGGTCGGGCCCGGAGTGCTTCTAGGAGCTCCCGCTCCACCTTCGATGGCTGCTCCCTGGGCCTTCTTGGAGCTCTTCTCCTTGGTGGCACTGTATCAAATTTACAACACATTTTGTGAAAGCAGAAAGGATTACCTCATTCACAAACAGTCATGCTATATGAGACTATTAGTGCTTACTGCAAATACAATGTTCAAGTAAACATGGTCATTGTTGCCTGTACACACCTGTGGGTACAGCAGCAGATGTTGAAGGGCCGGCAGGGGAAGCAGCAGCAGGTTCTGGCAGAGGGGACCCAGGCTCACTGCCATCCAAAGAACCAGTTAGCTCTGTCATGACAATATTAATGATTAATACAACATATTTATACATTACAGCAGTCAGAGATTTTTTTTAGACTTTTCAGCATTAACTTCACTTCTGAACACACCTCCTGTCTCTGAGTGCCCTGCTGCTTCTGTCTCGCTCTCGGGGTGGTCGTACACTGTGGTCTGATTATCCTCATCCCCCCTCTCCATATTCCCGCTTGTCTCTCGTGGGGAGACGAAGGGGTCGAGGAAAGACAGGACCACAGAGTATTTCCACTTTTTCCCTGACCCTGCTGCTGACCCTATCTCCTTTCTCCTCTCCTTTAAATAGGTACCCCTCAGACTTTTCCACTTCTTTCTGCACACTTCCTCTGATTAAAACACATCAACTCATCAGTGGGAGACTAGTAGTAAAATACCGCGAATTAGCTAGCTTTATTTGCCGATTTTAGCTAGCGCAATATATATAGTTCAAATTGAGTAAAGACCATTTTTACAACTTACCAGATTGTCCAACCTCCTCACTCACTTTCTTCCAAGCAAGATCCTTTTTATTCCTATCTCGATAATAGTATGAGGATGTGTCATATAGCACCGGTTGTCCGACAGCGACAATTAATTTATCCTCCATTGTGGAATGTCTCTACCGTAGATTGGTCTCTATGGTTTGCCTCCGCTCGTAAACACGTCACTTCTAGAGCAAGCTCCTGATTGGTTAACGCGCGCGAATATTGGCCAAAGTTCATATTTTTCAACTCGGGTGAATGAAGCGTTTGACACGATTCGCGTCAAAAACGCTCAATTCGCGCCAGGACTTCCACGCGCATCTAATCGCGTCTTTGCATTGACTTAACATGTAAATCACTCGCGATTAACGCTTAATCCGCGTTTGGTATAAACGCACCTTAACATATCTTTTGGACCTAATTATTTTACTGGATATTATTCCCTGGACCTTTACGAGCAGAATGAGACCCAGTTTATGGGATTTTGTAGCGGTTCGAGTCTAATAGACCGTCAAAGGTAAGCCAAATCCAATCTCCATCTTTGTGCTTGTCTGTAAAACGGGCTTTGGTGTCAAATATGTGGTTTTAATGTCTTAAAATGGTTTATATCGTCTGAAAGACGAGGCTTTAAGCTTTAATTTGATGTATACATTTTTGGGTTTGCATGACGGAGGAGCTCGCACTAAAGCTGTTTTGTTCTGGATAAGTGTCAACGTCCGGGACCGGTGTGGATCAACTGGCGAAGTAGTGATGAGTCGTTCATGAACGATTCGTTCTTTTTGAACGAGTCTTTAAAATGACTCGGGAACAACGAGTCATCACAGAGAGCGAGTTGTTCACTTTTGTGTGGACCCACGCATGCGCATTGCCATACAGGAAATAAAGGAGTCGTTCATCTCCGAGTCTCTGGCTGTGTCCGGTCCAAATTCAGGGTCTACATCCTCCTTAGGATACTTCCTACTCTGAGTCATTCATTCTGAATGAATGCAAAGTCTGAATGCAGTAACAGAAGGATTCGTTCATCTCTTGAGTCAGTCTTCGGGTCCGAGTCTCGTTCTTTTGTCACGTAACCACTTCTGTTCTGTCTCTCACAACATCATTACACTCGTATTATTGTATAGGAATTATCATAATATTATCAAAATATAAACATCTGAAAATTTAAAAGTTCCATTTGTTTCTGTCAGTCTATTTTTAGTGTTAAATGTTAGTGCCACGTAGTTTTTTTAATATTATTATTTAAACAATTAGAAACAATTTATATATATATATCCAAACGTGGGACAGTGGTACATGAGTAAGAGTTGAGAAAAAAGAGCAAGACCTGCCAACAAATGAGCCTTTTCAATGTTTGAAGTAATTAGTTTTTTCGTTCATCTCTTGAGCATATATATATATATATATATATATATATATATATATATATATATATATATATATATATATATACTGTAAAAGTAAAAAAATCTGTTTGTTTACAGTTATGTGAAATATGTGTATGTATTAACTTATTTCTGTACCCAATGCGTGACAAAAACGAGACTCAGACTGACTCAAGTCAAGAGATGAACAAATCCTTCTGTTACTGCGTTCAGACTACGGGGACTTGAATGAATGACTCAGAGACTCGGGAGATGAACGAATCCTTTCTGTATCCAGTAGGTGGGGACAGTTGCAACGTGTGGCAGTTGCAACATTGTTGATTTCTCCAATCAGGAATGAGCTAGAGTCATGACACTCCTTCTGCACATGCTCAGTATGCCCCTCCTTCTTTCTGGAAGTTCACAGCCACATGTTAAACTTCCTTATGGGAGAACTGAAATTCAGGGTAAAAAAGTAACTTTTTTTACAACAAATTTTTTTGTCATACTGTCTAAACTGTTTAGGTATTGATCTTTATAGTTTTATAGTTTATTTTTGCAGTTTCTTAGCTCTTAACAAAGTTAGGTACAATGTGTTCAAGCTAATGTGTTAGGCTAACATTTTTAGTTTTAGGATGGCTGCTAGGGGGTGGGACAGTTGCAACGCATTGTTGCAACTGTCCCCACATGGTGTTGCAACTGTCCCTCATGGCAATAATAATTAGATAAAATTCATATAAAAAGATAATTCAGTGGTTTGTTAAGGAACATATTTCAATAGCCAGGTGTCTCCTCTTTGTATTTCAGCAAATTTCTTTTTTTTTTAAGTCAAACTAAGCTGTAGTGTATCCTTCATTTTTTGTTCTGTTTTTTCAGTATGCCACGCGACAGGAAAAGGACAACAGAAAGGGGTGTCCCTTTACCTATTCTGTCCTTAGCTGCTGCTGTAGTGAGCAATGAGGGCAGGACGGTGAGGTCTGTGGCAAAACAGTTTTCCATTTGCCACACAACCCTCTACCGTTTTATGAAAAAGAGAGAGAGGCTAAGTCCAGGAGAGGAGATGAAGACGGGTTACTAGACCCCAAGGAGGGTCTTCTCAGTCCAACAAGAAGATAGCTTGGCAGAATATTTAAAAAGAGCAGCTGATCTTTTCTATGGTCTCAGCACTAAAGAGGTAGGCCTAGGGATGAGAAAAATATTAAAGCAGAGTGTAGGCTTAAAGGGAGGGTTGGTAGGGATAACTATATAAGAATACTGAGACTGCAAAATAATAAGTTAAGATAAATTACCCATTTCGCAGGTTCGTCGATTGGCCTTCCAACTGGCCATCTACTACATGTGCCCCTACCCTCAGACCTGGAATGAGTGCTCCCTGGCTGGCCGGGACTGGTTTATGGGGTTCATGAAAAGACAGCCCAGTCTGTCTATACGGTGCCCTCAAGCTACCAGTCTCACAAGAAACACGAGCTTCAACCGTCATAATGTATCCTTGTTTTATGACAATCTTGCCAATGTGCTTGAGAGAAACAAATTTGAAGGGAAGGACATCTGGAATATGGATGAGACTGGGGTCACAACTGTCCAAGAACCAGAAAATGTTGTTGCTGGGCGTGGCGTCAGACAGGTGGGGGCAGTAACCTCTGGAGAGAGAGGAACACTGGTAACAGTTGCATGTGCAGGCAATGCATTAGGGAACATGATTCCACCCATGTTCATATTCCCACGGGTTAACTTCAAGGACCATTTTATCCGCGATGGCCCGTCTGGATGCATTGGAGCTGCCAATAAATCAGGGTGGATGATGGAGGACCATTTCCTACAGTTCCTTAAACATTTCCACCATCACACAAGGGCCTCATTGGATGCCAAAGTGCTCTTGATCCTTGATAATCATTCCTCACATCCTTCTGTAAGAGGAATAGATTTCTGCAGAGAAAATGGCATGTCATGCTATCGTTTCCACCCCATTGCTCCCACAAATTACAGCCACTTGACCGTACCGTTTATGGCCCCTTAAAACGTCATGTCAACAGCTTTTGCGATACCTGGATGAGAAGTCACCCAGGCCAGACGATGTCCATCTATGACATACCTGGAATTGTTAGGTTGGCCCTCCCATTGCCTGGAACACCAGGCAATGTGCAGAATGGCTTTAGTAGCACTTGAATTTGGCCTTATAACCGTCATAAATTCAAAGATAGTGACTTTGCACCATCTTTGGTGACAGACCGTCCGCCACCACCAGTTCTTCTAGGGCAAGATGGGACATCCGCTACTTTGGAATTTCCACCAGTGAACACTGGGAGTGCTGCTTCTTGTGCAGTTTCCTCAGTGCAAGCTGGTACTTCTGCTTCTTCTGCAGTTCCTCCAGTGCATGCTGGGACTTGTGCTTCTACTACAGTTCATACAGTGAAAGTTGAGTTCTCACCTGAGACTGTTAGACCTCACCCTAGAGCAGGACCACGGAAGACAAAAGGAAACGGTAGGAAAAATACAAATCGGCCATCTTGACAGACACCCCGAAAAGGAGGCTTTGGAGAGGAGAAAGCAAAAGTTAAGAGAAAGCCAACAAAAGTTAAGAGAAAACTGACAAAAAACACACAGAAAACAAGTGAACAAACCAAAGCTGAGAAGAACAAACATACAGAGAAGGAAAGTGACTCTTGAGAAAGAAGATGACTTTTGCATTGTCTGTTTGGAGAGCTAGACCTGGAGAGGTGTGGCTTCAATGTTGCCAGTGCAAGGCATGGGCTCATGAAGCCTGCACTGATGGTGGTGCCATTTACATTTGCCACAATTGTGAGTCAGATGGTTAATAACTTGATGCTATGAAATAATCAGTTTGTGCCTTTTGGTGGTTTTATGAAATTGTTAGTTCTTGTTACTCCAGTTGGGCCTACATACATCAGTTTGGCAAAGGTGTTACATGGTTGTGTACTTGTTTTTTTACTTTAATAAGTCAACTCAATGAACTCTGGTTTCAAATAAACTAAAAAAAAGATTTGAAAAATTATTCTGTAGTATGAGTTTTATTATATCTAAATGACTGTTGCAACTGCCCCTCGGTACTGTTGCAACTGTCCCTATATATGGGGACAGTTGCAACATTTTTCAAGGTCTATTTAAGTACAATTTTTTCATATTATCATATGTACACATGTTGCAACAGTATGGGCAGGCATTTGACATATATGGATTTAATATTTATATTTTTGTTTTTCTAATACAAACAGTCGCTGAGAAACTGAAGGAAATGTAAAAGGTGTTGCAACCGCCCCACTCTCCCTAACTTGGTGAACAAACGAGCGACTGGGGATGAGCGACTCAAAGACTCGGGGATGAACAACTCAAAGACTCGGGAGATGAACGACTCAAAGACTCGGGGGATGAACGACTCAAAGACTCGGGGATGAGCGACTCAAAGACTCGAGGGATGAACGACTCAAAGACTCGGAGATGAACAACTCAAAGACTCGGGGATGAACGACTCAAAGACTCGGAGATGAACAACTCAAAGACTGGGGATGAGCGACTCAAAGACTCGGGGGATGAACGACTCAAAGACTCGGTGGATGAACGACTCAAAGACTCGGGAGATGAACGACTCAAAGACTCGGTGGATGAACGACTCAAAGACTCGGGAGATGAACGACTCCTTTCTGTTTCCGGACAGACGGCTGTATTAGCTACAGCTACATGAGTCTGTCACAGCCCAGACCAGACATGTTGACGGAACTAACGGCTCAAAGACACGAGAGGTGAACTAAACTTTCCAGGGAACAGACGTGATCAGCTAAATATGAAGTGACAAAAGTAAAAAACATTTGGATTAAGAGGTGAGTTGAGCTCTCTGCCTGAAGCGAGCTGCAATATATTTATAAATTATTTTTCAAAGTTTTGGCCATGGCTGCATTAGCTTATAGTTATTATGGTTTTCATTCCAAAAGTACTAAATGTGTTGAAAAATGTAACATGTAACATTTTAATTAGATTTTGCTGAAATGAACGAAATGAACGAAATGACTTGAAAAAAGAGTCGTTCATTTTCTGAACGAGACTTGAAGAACTGAGTCAGTAAAATGATCCGAACTTCCCATCACTATGGCGAAGCCTGTTATCTGGCGACATGCAGATGTTTTTTGTGGGCGTTCCTCTCTAGGACCCCACTATTACAAACCAGGAAATATAGGTATTATTTCGTCTTAAATTACATCAATGTGATTCTTTTTACAGCGGACATGTCTATAATGATGTCTCTTTTAGTGTCGATGAGAAAGAACGAACGTAGACGGCTTTGATTCGAGAGCAGTTTGTGGATTATAACTCGATGTAAACAGGACATCGCTGTCACCAGTTGATCCAGGCGATCTCCGTTTAACCTGCGGAACATGAGAAACACCCTTTAAATCAAGAAATGCTACAGACGGAATACTGGTGTGGTCATGGTGCTCATGCTGTGCAACTTCTTTTAAAACTTGTAACTGAGTTTCCTGCAATAATCGCAATATAATATGGTTCAGTGCAATGAGAATAAAACAGTTGAGGCTACTCTTACTGTTATTATGGGAGCTCTTTCTAAGAGTAATTCTGGCAACTAAAGCTGTTTTTAAAAAGTTGTTTATCCCATGTCTTTATGACTGACTATACTGTATGTTGTATATTTGTGTATAATCTGTCTCATGTACTGGTGAGGTGAAGGAAAGATTCCACTTTGGTAAACGATAAAGTAAAGTTTTATTCTATTTTGATCATTACACAAACTATAATTAAACAAACTAATATAAATAAATGCCCTTAGTCAATAAATATACAGCATATAAATGTAGCTTCTGTCTCCTTCTGAAATAATAAAACATAAGTTTCTTCTCAGGTTCGAAACCCCATAATGATGATTTGAATGTTTCTCCCCTTGACCTTTGACATTAGAGCCTTTGGTAATGTTCACTTGTGAGGTCTGTGGTGGATGTAAGAACTTCCACAGGCCTTAAACATCATGAGTTTGTTCTTTACCATGAACCTCAAGAAAAATACTAATCCGTTAGTTCTCTTTAAAAAAGGAAACTCCACAACAATAAACTGGTTCTGACTGTTCACAGAACATTAAATATAAATGTTCACAGAACATTTATATTTAATATTGACACTTTAAAGGCTGGAAACAGAAATGACTATAAAACCAATATTTGACAAGGTCAATATGAAGCATATAAAAACCTTTCAAAATGTTTATTGAAGAAAAATTACAACAGAAAACCTCCATGTTTTATGTATTTATTTGGTTTAACAGTGTAGACTGCATAACACCATAAAAATAATTCCAGATAAGTCTGTGCGTGTCCAACAGCAGACTGTTAAGGTTTACGTGAATCGTTCTCAGGGCGCCTTATAAAAGGGTTGCTTCCAAACCTTCAGGACTCTACCAGGACAGTATTTGAAAAGCCAGAAGTCCTGCTGTAGCAGCAGGTGACCATCACACTTTAAACCACGTGGGTCTTGTAGATGAGAGCAGTCATTTGATAAACGCGGTACTTTGCGAGACAAAGCACAATAACAAACTGTAGAGAAAGAGGGTTTCTATTTATGTAGAAAATGCGCTCAGTGTCAGTATGCCGCTTGTTCTAAACATAACATCTAACGTCTAAAAGCCCAACGAGCAATAACATGCAAACATTTCTACTTTAACAGCTCTGTTTTTAATGTTAACCATCACCGAGCTCACACCAAAGTCTAAAACAAGTTGAAATGTCACAGGTTAACTTGGGACTTAGCCACAAGACAACCTGAACTCAGTGCTCTGTCCAACGACTGAGCAGCCAGATTAAGAAACCTTTACCTTTGTGCCAAAAATTGGAGTACCAGATTAACAGCAATCTTTAGCAAAAGCAGTTTCTCATAATCAACCATGTTACAGACTACAGTTGTTTTGAACAGGCGTCGACAAAGACACCTTTCCCCAGTTAACCTGATGTGTTTTAATTCCAACAAAAATATTAAACTAGGCAGTTGTCTAAAGCCCTGTTTGCTGGGAGGGTTTGATTTTTTTTTTTTTTACTTTTTGTCACTGTTGTTCATAAACATACAGAAGTGAGATACAGATACAGAAGTGAGAAATTAATGAGAAAGTAATTTTATTTAGCTTTGTAGAATTTCATCTTTCTCTTTACTGTGACCCACCACCATCTTTGTCTGTCCCAGGAGTGAAGGGGTGAATGGAAACACACTCAAAGCACTTTATAGAGTGTCCGAGAAGCGTGCAAAAAGCCCTATATAAATGCACACCATTTACCTCATTTTCCTTTTCAGATGAACTTAATATTTCAGACATTTAGACATGTATTTTATTTATATATATGCATTGTCTATTGTTTTGCAAAAACATGTTAAGAGTGTATTACTGATGTCTCAAATGACCCCTAAACCAGCTTTTATTAACAGTTTTTATGTGGCAAAGCTTAAGACTTAATAGTGTTTAAATGTGCTTTGTTTGACAGCAGCTGAAAGTAGATCATTGTTAAATAACAATTAGATTTAAAAAATGACATTGTGTTTGACATTTACATCAGACAGGAAATTACCAAAATATGTAAAAATACAGAAAGACCTGAACACATCTGAAAGTTTGAATGAATGCTATTTAGATACAGTATTGGTATACATGTTGTACTTGTGTCTACATTTGATTAATGCCCTGTGTGAATGTTAAGCACTGTAATATTTGTTAAAGGTAGTTCAGAGAGTAGTGGCTCTTGTGAGACAGTTCATTCATCTGGAAAGGTTGAATTCATTATAATGTCACAGTTATGTCACAGTGTGTTCTTATTTACTGACAATGAGCATCTGTCAAATGCAGCAGGTTGATACTTTTAAAAACAGGTTGTGGGAGATGCAAGTAAAGCTGAAGGTTCTAAGAAAGTTTAGCTTTACTTTCTAACTGTAGAGTAGACTGGACATGATCTAAAATGAGAAGGTAAAAACATACTTTTATTAGGTTTAGGCTACAAGACAACATAGTTGGAGTCACAGTGAAACTGTTGACTGAAGAAAATAAAATAAGACTTGTTAGTTACAGGATATGTTGTACATTCAATTTAAATTACACAGTCTAGTCTAAACCAGTCTGCCAAAAGTATTTTTCTTCTTCACCTTGTAAGTTTCAGCTGTTTCAGTTCAGAGGAAAACAAACTTAATGTTGGAACTGTTAAGGCTACGTCTAAGCTATTCTGCGACAAACAGAGAAACTAAAGACGAAATTGCGTGTTTAATGGCAAATATTACGTGCGTACATTACACTACATACAACCGTTAAGACAAAGTCATTGTAGTAAAACTTCACAATAGCAAAGTCGAAGTCAAAAGCTGCTGTTGATGCATCACAAGTTAACCTGAGAGTTCACCTGAGAGTTCACCTGAGAGTTCACCTGAGAGTTAACCAGAGAGTTCACCTGAGAGTTAACCAGAGAGTTCACCTAACGCTATCTGTGACAGACGACTCTGTCTAATCTCAAACTTACTTTAGGCCTACTGGAGTCTACGCTGTCCACCAATACTTTACCTTTG
The DNA here is from genome assembly GCA_024349245.1 of Neodontobutis hainanensis. Taxonomy (NCBI): domain Eukaryota; kingdom Metazoa; phylum Chordata; class Actinopteri; order Gobiiformes; family Odontobutidae; genus Neodontobutis; species Neodontobutis hainanensis. Next base: position 21,508 of record JALDNG010001130.1, on the reverse strand, counting down.
ATCAATTATATTTTTGGTGAAATCCACGTCCTTGGAACAAGATTTTTACCATTATCACGAACATTACTCATGCGATTTGTGAGGTGTTTTAGGTGTTAGGTGTTTTAAACAGGGATCTCTCTAGACACCTACACTGTGTTTTGTTGTTGATGCAGCTGCACAGTGTCGCCAGATAACCTGACTCCAGTTGATCCGTCACACCGGGACGCTGACACTCTGCAGTGGTTATAATTGTACAGATTGTAAGATTTATTTTGCAACATGAATCAAATCACACCTAACAATGGTCTGAAGCAAGTCTATTGTCTTCTGGTTCTGAGTGAAGTTTGTGCTGCTGAATTACAATTGGGAGAGTCTTCATCTCCTGTTCAAGGAGCCCATCTCATATGGAGTCAAATGGGACTGGTCTGAGCTGTTCCTCTGACCTACTGCTGCTGCACCCTCTGCTTCTCCTCACCTGCCCCCATCAGTGGACTCACATACTCTTATCCAAAAGCAGAGCTTAAGCTGATGCTGAAGTCTGAAAGACTGAAATAACCCTTGTCAAACAGCCAGAAACTAATGCTTTTAGTAAATGAACTTAATAACTTCATTATCGCTTTATTACATTATGGATAATACTTAGAAATAATACTTAGATAATATTAGAAAAGCAAAGAATGTAGTGGCTAGTTATTATTGGCAACATATTTTACACACATTTTAAATCATTTCACATTCAATGCTGACTATTCCACATACAACCAATGTTAGACACTTACCTTTACCTCATTAATGTATATAATTAATATATTGTAGTCTATGGTTTACATTCTCTTCTATTATTACTTTTACAAGTATTTTAACCTTTTTATACATTACAGCCACCGTAGGAGCCCCTAATGTTACCCCAAGGGAAAAAAATTATCTATGAATTCCCATTCCGTTCCCTCAGTTTATCAACTGTACCCACAAATTCTTAAATTGTTCTCTAGAAATAATTATAAATAATTATTTATATATATTTGTAATTCTAAACTTACTGCGCTGCTGCTGATGATAAAGATTGTTAGCCTATATTACAACATAGTTGTAAATGTTTTATCCAAACCAAAAGAGCAATAAAGCAATATATTTCTAGTACACACTGCCAGGCTTAAATTATTAGCAAATCATAGAAATTCAGTTTGTTATTTATACGCTTATAAAGAGGAGTATGAGGCACATTGTTGTAGTCTATACACATACCGTCACAAGTAGTCTACAAGAATCTACGGAGCCCCTCTGGGCACACTATGTCAAAAAAATATATATATATGTAACTAAGTCGTGGCCACGAGTTAAGTAAATATGAATGAATATAAAAGGAGAATGCACAATGGAGCAGCTTTTCTCCCGAAAGCATGCACGCTAACTCTGCCACCCATAAGGCTCATACATACAGCCAGATGGAGGTACCGTGACCTAAGCCTACAACGCCCTCTGCTGACGTTTTATCGTAGGCTACACAGACATGCTTTTCCAAAATGTCAAACACTTCAATAATTAATAAACCAGTCTGCACACTACTATAGACTATCTTAAAATCATAATCAGAAATACTTTATTGATCTTTATTGATATCGATAACCCAGGGGACAATTGTTGTGTCACAGTTGATGTGCACATCAAGACATTTAAAGAAATATAAATAATAATATAAGTTGGTAAATAAACAAGTAGCCTATACACATGTAAAAAGTATAAATATATGCTATAAAATAATAATAAGAGTTATAAAGGACCATGGATATGCAGCCTACAAGATTTACATTACTGTATTAACAGAATTGAATTGATTGTGATGAACAGTACTAGTAAATAAATACAAGCAGAACTGCAGCAAACTATATTACACTGAATATTAAAACAGATAATATTGCACAGAATGTGAAGTATTACATTGCACTACAGTACAGGGTCCATTTAAATAACAAAGGTTATCGATATCAATAAAGATCAATAAAGTATTTCTGATTATGATTTTAAGATAGTCTATAGTAGTGTGCAGACTGGTTTATTAATTATTGAAGTGTTTGACATTTTGGAAAAGCATGTCTGTGTAGCCTACGATAAAACGTCAGCAGAGGGCGTTGTAGGCTTAGGTCACGGTACCTCCATCTGGCTGTATGTAGGAGCCTTATGGGTGGCAGAGTTAGCGTGCATGCTTTCGGGAGAAAAGCTGCTCCATTGTGCATTCTCCTTTTATATTTATTCATATTTGCTTATCTCCTGGCCACGACTTAGCGTATCTCGTGGCCACGACTTAGCGTATCTCGTGGCCACGACTTAGTTACATATATATTTTTTTTTTTACATAGTGTGACCAGAGGGTCTCCGTAAGAATCACTTAAAACATGCCGCAAGATAATTTAATTAATTTTTCTTAATACACAATAATACGGGTCTTGTTGGACGGAAGTCTGACTGAAGGAAGTTTGGGCTCTGTGGTTTAGACGTAAGAAGGGTTTAACACTGTCCACACTAATGGCATTTCTTTCTCTCAGATTAAAGTTTTATCAATGTTCCCCAATAATACATCACTGTGGCTCTCACTGAAACCACTCCCTTTCTCAGGACTGGACCAGGATTTAACCAGGTCTAAACCCATTACTAAACCAGGACTAAACCTGGTCTGACCAGGAATAAACCAGGTCTAAACCAGGAATGGGAATGATGAGTGGGTCCTTAAAGGTCACCAAGATCATGACTAAAACCCTAGCTGAACCCCCTCACTCATTACAGAACCCACTGAGTCCTCCTCCTTGGCTACTGGTTCCACCTCCTTGTCTTCATCCACCCTCGGCTACCTTCCAGGCTCCTCCCAGACTAAAACACCCTTCACCCTCCCCCTCAATATATACAAACCTATCTATTACCTGGTCAGACCAAGTAGGAAGCTCCAGAACTGGTACTTCAGGGGTAGAAGGCTTGTCCTTATCCTGGGGACTCCAATATTAATCGAATCCCACCTCACCATCACGGAAATATCCAGTTAGACAGTTTCCCAGGAGCCAATATTTATTACTTTCACAAAATTATGGAAAAATCACACGCCAATACATCCACCAAAATCCTCATTCTGGACAGTTCTGGACCGACAACAATACTTCTAGGAAGCAAATCGACAGCTCAATAATCCCCACCACTACCGTCCCTGGCCAATAGCATACAATCTATCACCTAGACTCAACTCCAATCCATTATACAATCTCTTTATGAAAAGAAAGTCATAACAAACAAACAACTACACTTTATCTACGGTCCAGATCAGCCCCGCACTTGTATTGTCTTTCTCCTTCCTAAAATCCACAAAGATCCTCATACCTGGACTTTTCCTTTTGAGATTCCTCCCGGTCGCCCAATAGTCTCAGATTGCAACAGTGCCACTTACAATATAGCTCAATACCTTAACTCCTTTCTTAATCCACTCTCCAATAGGCACCCCAGCCACATTAAAGACACCTATCACTTCCTGGACATCAGATCCATGGCTGTCTGCAACCACACTTACCTTTTCACAATTGACATAGATTCTCTATATACTAATATCATAACCGACTTGGGCATCTCTGTCGTTCAAAAAATCTCCAGTAAGAAATCCAGACCCTAATAGACTGGACTTAGTAATCATCCAGCTTCTTAAACTCTGTTTAGAAAACAATGACTTAAGTTTCAATAATAAACATTATCTCCAGATAAATGGGACAGCCATGGGCCAAAGGTCTGCTCCCGCCTACGCCAACACCTACATGAGCGAGTGGGAACGGAAGGCCCTTACAAAATGCTCCCTCCAACATATGTTTTTTTCTCCGTTATCTGGATGACATCATTTGAGCTTGGCCACACCCTCTGCACACTTTACAACAATGTATAGACATCTTGAATAATAACCACCCATCCATCAAACTCAAACATACCAGAGATCCACAGCAGGTTAATTCTCTTGACACAACAGTTTTTTTCAGTCTCCTAAAAGATACAAAATACAAAAACAGATTAAAACCAAGGTCTACTTCATAACGACAGATACACATGCCCTCCATCATAAATCGAGCTATCACCCTAACACAACTTCTCTGGAATAATAAAATCACACTTCATCAGATTTCATCACATCTGCTCTAATACCACAGACTTCAATCAGGCTACTTTAACCCTGTTCTTTGCTAAGCGTGGCTATTCAAAAAGATTTCTACGTCACCTAAAATATCAGACCATGGCCTCCTTTACTCCCACTCGTTCCGAAAGAGGCCGACTTCCACCCTTGGTCCAAGAAGAGTTGTTGTCTACCCTAACCACCACCCCTATCTCCCAAACCTCCCTTTTCCCTACCCTAACCAGGGTCTGAATCCCTCCACTCCAGTCTCTGTAGACACGCATATACAGAACTTGTGTATTCTTCCAATGATCACCACATTCTCCCACACAATAAACCTACACAAAACAATTAAACAATCATTCACACACCTACTGCAAGACTACCAGCCATTTGGTCAATACAGCACTGTCTCTGCCTTCAGACGCAACAAAAACCTTCAAGATTATCGGGTCAAATCATGTTTGAAGAACACAAGCACATTCCCAACCCCCTCAATCAGTATTACAAACAGCAGAAATTCATTTATAACCCTCATAGCAGCACTAGTCTGCCAGTCCCCTCTACACTCTCACTGCAAACATCCAACACAGTTTATGTCATCACCTGCACCTTCTGCAATAAGCACCACTTATACTTAGAAACCAAACATACAATTCAAACCCGGTTAAAACAACACCTGTACAATATTAGGGAAGGTCGACTGAACACACCCCTGGTCTCACATTTCCTCACACTTCCCACAACTCACCTGATCATCACCGGGGTCGAGCACAGCGACCACTGGACCATAGGCCAGAGGAAGAGAGCAGAAAGGATTCTGGATTCAAAACCTTGCTACACTAGCCCCTAGAGGTCTAAATGACAAGTAACCAATAACAACTCCCCATTACCATAACCATTACCCATCCCTAACCTTAACCAGCCTTCATCCCTAACCTTAACCAGCCTTCATCCCTAACCTTTGCCCATATAACAACTTTCCCCACCAGGTCCATACCCTTCCTCTGATTTGACTAGAACTTGAACCACTCTCTTTTTTTAAATACAATTTGTTCATAACGTTATTTTATATTTTTAATGTTTATTTATTGCATGGAGCACTTTTGCTGTTAGCACTTATTGCTGAATCTAAAAACTAGACGCACTTACCTGAGGCATGTCTTAGTAATGTCAGTGGGACCTGGCTCGATGTAGAAGAGATCTAATTGTTCTACTCATATGTACCACAGCAGACACCAGCCCAGGGGTGCGATTTAGGTGGTCCCGTGTTCCACCCCACCTGGCGGACTTCCTGTTGAGTTTAGGCTGTGGCTGTCATAGACTTTTCTGTTTGCCCTGAGGTGTTCTATGGATGTACCAAGTTTCATTTTTCTACGTTGGAAAAAATTACTTTCACTTTCCATAGGCCGAATGTATTTTCATTTTCCAGGGGTCGCCACTGAGTCATTTCTTTTTATTATATTTTCAAATACTTAAGATACATCAATATTTCGCCAGGCTTAAGTTTAGTGGCCAATAAAATTAAATTTTTGCGCACATTTACTGGGTCAAAATTAAGGATAATTTTGCAGAAAAATTTGCAGAAAAATAAAAATTAAATAAAAATATAAATTGAGCAAAAACAACAAGAAAAGGCATTGTCTATTTTGCACACAAGTGTTTAGCTCATTTTGCCCAAGTTTGGTGTTTGTGGAATGAAGCAGCTATTTTCTGTCAATTTTTAAAAGTGAGGTGTATTCTAAGCCGGTTCACATTTTCAATTCAAAATGGCTGCCTTCTCGTGTGTGATAGGGTGTGGTCCCCATTGGCTTTTATGTTCATAAGCCCATGCTGGATGTGTGTACCAAGTTTCATTTGCCTAGGACAAACAAAAATTTTCCCTTTCCATTGACTTTTTCCACATATTTGCGCTTGCTATGGCAACACATGTGTAGATAGGGGTGGTTGTCATTGGCTTTTATGTTCGTCATGACATAAGAGATGTGTGTACCAAATTTCATGTCTCTATGACAAACTAAATTCTTGGGTCCCATTATAAGTTTGTAGGTGGTGCTAGAGGGCCATTTCTAAAGCAAACCCTTTTATTTAAATATCTTTGTGTTCAGGTCATGAATGTGCACAAACGCCTTTTGGGTCCAACTTGATCCGAGAAGGCGTTTGAGAGATAAGGGATATTTTATTTTCACAAAACGGCTGCCTCGTTACAGGTTTGCCACACCCACACCCGATAAGATATCAAAACAAAATGACAACTTTAGTTGGCACTCGTGTCCAGATAATACTCAACAAATTTGGGGCCATTTAGATGAAAACACATTGGGTTTAATCTTTTGACGCGAGGGATTCGATTTAGTTGGTCGCGCATTTCACACCATATGGTGGACTTCCTGTTCAGTTTAGGCTGTTGCTGTCATAGACTTTTCTGTTTGGCCTGAAGTGTCCTATGGATCTACCAAGTTTCATTTTCCTACGTTGGAAAAAATTACTTTCACTTTCCATAGGCCAAATGTATTTTCATTTTCCAGGGTCGCCATTGAGTCATTTCTTTTATTATTTTTCAAATACTTAAGATACATCAATATTTCGCCAGGCTTAAGTTTAGTGGCCAATAAAATGTACTTTTGCGCACATTTACTGGGTCAAAATTAAGGATAATTTTGCAGAAAAATTTGCAGAAAAATAAAAATTAAATAAAAATATAAATTGAGCAAAAACAACAAGAAAAGGCATTGTCTATTTTGCACACAAGTGTTTAGCTCATTTTGCCCAAGTTTGGTGTTTGTGGAATGAAGCAGCTATTTTCTGTCAATTTTTAAAAGTGAGGTGTATTCTAACGAGGTTCACATTTTCAATTCAAAATGGCCGTCTTCTCGTGTGTGATAGGGTGTGGTCCCCATTGGCTTTTATGTTCATAAGCCCATGCTGGATGTGTGTACCAAGTTTCATTTGCCTAGGACAAACTAAAATTTTCCCTTCCCATTGACTTTTTCCACATATTTGCTCCGTTGCTATGGCAACACATTTATTAATAGGGGGTGGTTGTCTTTGGCTTTTATGTTCGTCATGACATAAGTGATGTGTGTACCAAATTTCATGTCTCTATGACAGACTAAATTCTTGGGTCCCATTTTTAGTTTGTAGGGGCGCTAGAGGCCATTTCTAAAGCAAACCCTTTTATTTACATATCTTTGTGTTCAGGTCGTGAATGTGCACAAACGCCTTTTGGGTCCAACTTGATCCGAGAAGGCGTTTGAGAGTTAACGGATAATTTATTACCACAAAAATGGCCGCCTCGTTACAGGCTTGCCACACCCACACCCGATAAGATATCAAAAACCAAATGACAACTTTGGTTGGCACATGTGTCCAGATAATACTCACCAAAATTGGGGCCATTTAGATGAAAACACAATGAGTTGAATCTTTTGGCGTAAGGGGTGCGATTTAGGTGGTCGCGCCTTTCACCCCACATGGCGGACTTCCTGTTGAGTTTAGGCTGTGGCTGTCATAGACTTTTCTGTTTGCCCTGAGGTGTTCTATGGATGTACCAAGTTTTGTATTTCTACATTGGAAAAAACTTACTTTTACTTTCCATAGGCCCAATGTATTTTGACTTTTCTAGGGGTCGCCACTGAGTCATTTTTCATATTTTTTTCGGGACTTCAAATACAGAAATTTTCGCCGATCTTGAACTTTGGGCCCAATAAAAATGACTTTTCGTGCATGTTCACTGGGTCAAATTAAGGATCATTTTGCAAAAAAAATAAAAATAAAAATTAAAGCATGCGGCGATAAAGGCCCTCGCCTCCCTTGCGACATTTTGGGGACACATGTACTCGGAGGATTGCATTTCGTGCTTTAAAGCGTAAACTTCACGATAATGTCAAATAACCGGGCCTGTGCCTCTGCTTGAATCTTCTTCTGGCTGGAGCCTGCTTCATCACCTCGGGCCTGTGCTACTGCTGGGGCCTGCTACACCACCTTGTAATTTAGAGTTAAAGGTCTCCACATTCCCTGGTTTTCCTGGGATCTGTCTAAACTTTTGAAAATAAAAGATTATGCTTGGGCTGAGGCGAGAAAAGTACAGGCTGGAGATTTGCAATGACTCAGAAAGCGCTGCACCCGCCTGTTAAAAAGTAAAAATGTAAATATTAGTTGTCTAAAATAACATGTTTACCAGTTCCAAAAGATTCTAAGGAGTTTTACAAGACTCTAGTCTTGGCTCTGGAGGAGCCTCCTCCAAAGGAAGCATCCTGGCATTTGGTAAATGGCATTTATTTCCCAAAGAAATGGCTGCCTCTTCCCAGGCTCATTACAACCACAGCCACAAATGATATCAAAAACAAACTGAAAACTTTAGTTGGCACTCGTGTCAGATAATACTCACCAGATATTAGGCCATTTAGATTAAAACACTTTGGGTTGAGTCTTTTGGCGAGGGTGCGATTTAGTTGGTTGCGCCTTTCACACCATATGGTGGACTTCCTGTTCAGTTTAGGCTGTTGCTGTCATAGACTTTTCTGTTTGGCCTGAGGTGTCCTAGAAATGTACTAAGTTTCATTTTCCTACGTTGGAAAAAATTACTTTCACTTTCCATAGGCCAAATGGCATTTTCATTTTCCAGGGTCGCCACTTGAGTCATTTCTTTTTATTATTTTTCAAATACTTAAGATACATCAATATTTCGCCAGGCTTAAGTTTAGTGGCCAATAAAATGTACTTTTTGCACATTTACTGGGTCAAAATTAAGGATAATTTTGCAGAAAAATTTGCAGAAAAATAAAAATTAAATAAAAATATAAATTGAGCAAAAACAACAACAAAAGGCATTGTCTATTTTGCACACGTGTTTAGTTCATTTTGCCTAAGTTTGGTGTTTGTGGAATGAAGCAGCTATTTTCTGTCAATTTTTAAAAGTGAGGTGTATTTTAAGCCGGTTCACATTTTCAATTAAAATGGCTGTCTTCTCGTGTGTGATAGGGTGTGGTCCCCATTGGCTTTTATGTTCATAAGCCCATACTGGATGTGTGTACCAAGTTTCATTTGCCTAGGACAAACTAAAATTTTCCCTTCCCATTGACTTTTTCCACATATTTGCTTGCTATGGCAACACATTTGTAGATAGGGGTGGTTGTCTTTGGCTTTTATGTTTGTCATGACATAAGAGATGTGGTGTACCAAATTTCATGTCTCTATGACAGAACTAAATTCTTGGGTCCCATTATAAGTTTGTAGGTGGTGCTAGAGGCCATTTCTAAAGCTAAACCCTTTTATTGACATATCTTTGTGTTCAGGTCATGAATGTGCACAAACGCCTTTTGGGTCCAACTTGATCCGAGAAGCGTTTGAGAGTTAAGGGATAATTTTATTTTCACAAAAATGGCGCCTCGTTACAGGCTTGCCACACCCACACCCGATAAGATATCAAAACAAAATGACAACTTTGGTTGGCACATGTGTCTAGATGAATACTCACTAAATTTGGGGCCATTTAGATGAAAACACAATTGAGTTTGAACCTTTTGGCGTGAGTGCGATTTAGTTGGTCGCACCTTTCACCCCACATGGTGGACTTCCTGTTCAGTTTAGGCTGTTGCTGTCATAGACTTTTCTGTTTGCCCTGAGGTGTCCTATGGATGTACCAAGTTTCATTTTCCTACATTAAAAAAATACTTTCACTTTCCATAGGCTGAATGTATTTTCATTTTCCAGGGTCGCCACTGAGTCATTTCTTTTATTATTTTTCAAATACTTAAGATACATCAAATTTTGCCAGGATCTTGAGTTTAGTGGCCAATAAAAATGACTTTTTATGCACATTTTCTGGGTCAAAATTAAGGATAATTTTGCAGAAAAATTTGCAGAAAAATAAAAATAAATAAAAATATAAATTGAGCAAAAACAACAAGAAAAGGCATTGTCTATTTTGCACACAAGTGTTTAGCTCATTTTGCCTAAGTTTGGTGTTTGTCGAATGAAGCAGCTATTTTCTATCAATTTTTAAAATTGAGGTGTATTCTAAGGCGGTTCACATTTTTAATTCAAAATGGCTGCCTTCTTGTGTGTGTTAGGGTGTGGTCCCCATTGGCTTTTTGTTCATGAGCCCATGCTGGATGTGTGTACCAAGTTTCATTTGCCTAGGACAAACTAAAATTTTCCCTTCCCATTGACTTTTTCCACATATTTGCGCCGTTGCTATGGCAACACATTTATAAATAGGGGGTGGTTGTCATTGGCTTTTATGTTCGTCATGACATAAGTGATGTGTGTACCAAATTTCATGTCTCCATGACAAACTAAATTCTTGGGTCCCATTATAAGTTTGTACTAGATGATACTCACCAAAATTGGGGCCATTTAGACAAACACAATGAGTTGAATCTTTTGGCGTAAGGGGTGCGATTTAGGTGGCGCGCCTTTCACCCCACATGGCGGACTTCCTGTTGAGTTTACGCTGTGGCTGTCATAGACTTTTCTGTTTGCCCTGAGGTGTCCTATGGATGTACCAAGTTTTGTATTTCTACATTGGAAAAAATGTACTTTCACTTTCCATAGGCCCAATGTATTTTGACTTTTCTAGGGGTCGCCACTGAGTCATTTTTCATATTTTTTTCGGGACTTCAAAAACATAAATTTTTCGCCGACCCTGAACTTTGGGCCCAATAAAAATGACTTTTCGTGCATGTTCACTGGGTCAAATTAAGGATCATTTTGCAGAAAAATAAAAAAAAAAAAAAAAAAAAAAAAAAAAAAAAATAATCCGAGCAATACCTGCAAGGCCCTCCCGGCTATCACCGCCTCAGATGCAAGATGGTCTGAACCCATAGCGGCAGATAAAGGCCCTCGCCTCCCTTGCGAGCGGGGACCTGTATCCTCGGAGGAATGCATTTCGTGCTAAAGCGTAAACTTCACGATAATGTCAAATAACCGGGCCTGTTCCTCTGCTTGAATCTTCTTCTGGCTGGAGCCTGCTTCATCATCTCGGGCCTGTGCTACTGCTGGGGCCTGCTACACCACCTTGTATTTAGAGTTAAAGGTCTCCACATTCCCTGGTTTTCCTGGGATCTGTCTGAACTTATAAAAATAATAGATTATGTTTGGGCTAAAGCGAAAAAAACAAAATACTGACTGGAGATTTGCTCAGAAATCGCTGCACCCGCCTGTTAAGAAGTAAAAATGTAAATATTACTTGTCTAAAAACAAGTTTACAAGTTCCAAAAGATTCTGAAGAGCTTTCCAAGGCTCTAGTCTTGGCTCTGGAGGAGCGTCCTTTAAAGGAAGGATCCTGGCATTTTGTAAATGGCATTTATTTCCCAAAGTAATGGCTGCCTCTTCACAGGCTCATTCGACCACAGCCGTAAATGTATCAAAACAAAATGACAACTTTGGTTGGCACTCGTGTCTAGATAATACTCAACAAATTTGGGGCCTTTTAGAAAAAACACATTGGGTTTAATCTTTGACCCGAGGTGCATTTTAGGTGGTCCCGTGTTCCACCTCACCTGGCGGACTTCCTGTTGAGTTTAGGCTGTGGCTGTCATAGACTTTTCTGTTTGGCCTGAGGTGTCCTATGGATGTACCAAGTTTCATTTTTCTACGTTGGAAAAAATTACTTTCACTTTATATAGGCCGAATGTATTTTCATTTCCCAGGGTCGCCACTGAGTCATTTCTTTTTATTATTTTTCAAATACTTAAGATACATCAATATTTCGCCAGGCTTAAGTTTAGTGGCCAATAAAATTAACTTTTGCGCACATTTACTGGGTCAAAATTAAGGACAATTTTGCAGAAAAATTTGCAGAAAAATAAAAATTAAATAAAAATATAAATTGAGCAAAAACAACAAGAAAAGGCATTGTCTATTTTGCACACAAGTGTTTAGCTCATTCTGCCTAAGTTTGGTGTTTCTTGAATGAAGCAGCTATTTTCTGTCAATTTTTAAAAGTGAGGTGTATTCTAACCCGGTTCACATTTTCAATTCAAAATGGCCGCCTTCTCGTGTGTGATAGGGTGTGGCCCCCATTGGCTTTTATGTTCATAAGCCCATGCTGGATGTGTGTACCAAGTTTCATTTGCCTAGGACAAACTAAAATTTTCCCTTCCCATTGACTTTTTCCACATATTTGCGCGTTGCTATGGCAACAAATTTATAAATAGGGGGTGGTTGTCATTGGCTTTTATGTTCGTCATAACATAAGTGATGTGTGTACCAAATTTTATGTCTCTATTACAAACTAAATTCTTGGGTCCCATTATAAGTTTGTAGGGGGCGCTAGAGGGCCATTTCTAAAGCAAACCCTTTTATTTACATATCTTTGTGTTCAGGTCGTGAATGTGCACAAACACCTTTTTGGGTCCAACTTGATCCGAGAAGGCATTTGAGAGTTAAGGTATATTTTATTTTCACAAAAACGGCTGCCTCGTTACAGGTTTGCCACACCCACACCCGATAAGATATCAAAAACAAAATGACAGCTTTTGTTGGCACATGTGTCTAGATGATACTCACCAAAATTGGGGCCATTTAGACAAAAAAACAATGCGTTGATTCTTTTGGCGTAAGGGGTGCGATTTAGGTGGCCGCGACTTTCACCCCACATGGCGGACTTCCTGTTGAGTTTACGCTGTGGCTGTCATAGACTTTTCTGTTTGCCCTGAGGTGTTCTATGGACCTACCAAGTTTTGTATTTCTACATTGGAAAAAATGTACTTTCACTTTCCATAGGCCCAATGTATTTTGACTTTTCTAGGGGTCGCCACTGAGTCATTTTTCATATTTTTTTTTCGGCGACTTCAAATACATAAATTTTTCGCCGATCTTGAACTTTGGGCCAAATAAAAATGACTTTTCGCGCATGTTCACTGGGTCAAATTGAGGATCATTTTGCAGAAAAATAAAATAAAAAAAAATAATAAAAAAATAAAAAAATAAAAAAAAAAATAATCCGAGCAAAAACAATAGGCCCTCCCGGCTATCACCGGCTCGGGCCTAATAATCCGAGCAAAAACAATAGGCCCTCCCGGCTATCACCGGCTCGGGCCTAATAAATAATCCGAGAAAAAACAATAGGCCCTCCCGGCTATCACCGGCTCGGGCCTAATAAATAATCCGAGCAAAAACAATAGGCCCTCCCGGCTATCACCGGCTCGGGCCTAATTAAAACATTTTAAAAGAAGACTCCAGATAAAAATCACTTTAAAACTCCAACCCAATTATCCCTTGGTTAACCATATATATTGAATAAATCATATTTAATCTTACTCTATAGTAAGGGTGTTTTGTCATTTACATTTACATTTATTCATTTAGCTGACGCTTTTATCCAAAGCGACTTAAATTGTTCTATAGTAATTACCAGTGTTACAGCCACTAGAGGCAAGGTGGCTTAAGTGTCTTGTCCAAGGACACAACGACAGTATGAACTGTGGGAAAAGTGAGAATCTATACCGCCTACCTTCCGGTTGAAGGACTGACCACTCTACCTACTGAGCTACTGCCGCCCACTTTAATGTGACAACACTGTTGTATGGAAAACTGTAGTTAATTACTTTGACTAATGTAACTGTTCATTAATTTGTGCAAAAGAAGTCAGGCCATTAAAATGATCTGAAAGTTTATTTTTTAGCAACAATTTGTTCATGATAAAAGGAAAATACTTATCTTATTCGAGGTAAACGTGCTTTAAAAAAACAAATTGCTGTGTTGTCAGTCTCTGTCACAATAACACAACAGGTCTCTCAGCGTCAATGGCAGCTTTATGGGCTTTACTTAGATGTATGGAAAAGTGGAACCCCCACTTTGCTGCAAGTGAAGAAAATTGCATCTGAACAGGTATCATGGTTCAGTGGTAGAATTCTCACCTGCCAATTGGGAGGCCTGTGTTTGAGTCCAGGCTAGTGCAGGTTAACTCTTAGGGATTGATGGGTCCATTGCCCTGTTTCTTGAAAGGGCACGTGGCTGTTATCTCATTGCCTGACTCAGGTTGGCTACAGGTTGCGGTCTTTATGTCAGCATGTTTGGCTTGTAATCAAAAACTTTGTGGTTTGAGTTCCCCCAGGGATGTTAGTCTTAGTAGCCTACAAACATGAATGCTCATCTATTCAGTGAACTCGAGGTGAATCATCCTCCCTGGCTAGTTTAGGCAGCCAATCAAGAAGTAAGAACCAGGTAAAGCAGACCATCGTATCAGGGAATTTAACCCAGGTCTACAGCATGAGATACTGATCACTATACTAAGGACTTGAAAGATTCGGTGTTGTACAGCCCTTTTCTATTTTCTCAACGTTTCATTGCAAAAATTTCACTCTTCCCTGTTCAACAATCAGTTTGCCCAGAGCGGTACACCAAAACTCTTGCTGGTTGTTTCATCTACTGTCTAGACCGTGACGAGATGCAGAGTAAATCTATCTGAGGCCACAGCAGGGCTTGATGCTTTGGGAGCATCATTGAAAGTGATGCTCCCAAAGCATCTCCATTCGCAGATTGTTTGCCTAACTGTAGACTGGTGTATTTCTGAATTCTTTGAAATAACTTTGTAACCCTTTCCTGCTTTATGTAAAGCAACAATTCTTGATTGTAGCTCTTCTGAAAGCTCTTTTTGTAGAGGCATGGCTCACCTAAAGGTGCGTTCACAACAAACGCGGATTAAGCGTTAAGCGTGAGTGATTTACATGTTAAGTCAATGCAAAGACGTGAATTGACGCGCGTGGAAATCCTGCGGTGCATTTCGCGCGAATTAGGCGGCTCAAATGACGCAATTCGTGGGAATCACGCGACGCAAATTGAGCTTTTGACAGGAAAGCGCGTCAAACGCAACTGCTCATCAAACAGCGCCTGGCTTAGTCGGAAATACCCCTTAAACCGGCTGTCATCCAGGCGCAGCTCCTCGAGAAGTTTGTGAAACTCATGGAGCTGGGTCCGCCTCTGAAGCATCCGATAGACCCCCGCATAGCGCCGAATGGATTCATGCGCTACTCTCTCGACAAAATCCATCTTAACCATTCTTCAACGAGACCGTAAGACAACCCGCCTGGCAGAAGCCCCTCCCATGTTAAGCGAATTTGCGTCGGTTGTTAAGTGAATTTCACGCGCAAAGAAGCGAGTAAACCCGAATAGTTTGGTGTGAACGCATTAGCATAAGTGTGTTCTTCTTGTACAGAGCAAACTCCAAAGGTAGGGAATTTTATCAGTCAAAGTATTTGCAGTCAACAGTGTTGTGTAATATTTTTGATATTATGTGTTTTCTTTTGAATACTTAAATATATATATATATATATATATATATATATATATATATATATATATATATATATATATATATATATAAATTTAGTTATTCATTAATGCATGATGAGTTTATGTTATTTGTTTTATACTTGTGCACGGTTTATGTTCAAATAGGATGTTATATGTAATACATCTAGAAACATATTAATAGGAAAAGAAAACATAATGTCAGAGTGTATGGTTTTTACATGATAAGTTTAATGAACACACACACACAGGGAAGATCTACGTTACAGATAAGAGACATGTGCCTGGCACCAGAGGAGGTCAGAAAGTAACCGGGACATAGGTTACAGCAGAAAGGTGGGGGTCATTAGAAACGAGGGGTCTTTTGACCAGTGTTAAAACTGTCATGTGGAAAAAGTATAAAAGTCTAGTTTGAAGAGACAATCTTCAGAGACAATCCAGGTCGTTTTGTTGTTGGGCTTGTGAACGATAAAAGACTCTATAGCATGGAGAGGGTTGTGCATTTGTGAATTATTCCATACGATGGTGCATCTGTAGGCTGAGGGGTCAGTTTCAGATAATTTTACCATGACAACAGCAACAAATGTATTATCTTAACGAGACTCGGGTGTGCTGACTCCAATTAGTTTTTCTGAAGTCAATGGTTCACATACTTTTTCCACAAGCACTAAGAAGTTTCTCAAAAAACTTTTTTTTTCTTTTTAGACATATTATGTTTGTCAATTCCCTTGACTTAGATGAAGATCAGATCACATTTTGAATCCAAATTTATTCAGAAAACCATGCAATTCCAAATGGTTCCAAAGGTTCCAAAAGGTTTACATACATACCACTCACCTAAGTCCTATTAAGTGAAGGCAATAATTCAGCAGACAAAGTCTGGGCATCTGCACTGTGTCAGGCACTGTGTTAATGTAAGGGGATAATGGACCCTTAAATAACGTTGACAAAATAAGTCTAGAGCAGGAGAAATCAGGACCATATAAAAAGGGAGCATGGGTCAAACAAGGGTTTATGAAGGAGTGTGCAGGGTCACTTAGTGTTACCAAATTCCTTAGTAAGAACAGCCATAGAACAAGCTCAAATCATAGCTCAAGATCAGAGGTCTTGAAAAATATTCAAATTACATGGTGGGCACCTCTCCTCGCCCCCACCGTGGACTGCATGTTGAGAGAATCAGGTCTGCCATCTTCATAATATTAAGAAAGTTTTCATATCTTCCCTCGGTCTCATACCAAAAGTGTCAGATCCATTTATTCATTTATATTTGGTCCAAAAAGAAATAACCGAAAGACTAAGAAGATATAGATATATTTTGGTTGCAATCGACAGGTTCAGCAGATGGATAGAAGCTGTAGCAACACAAAAGCCAAAATCTACAGCTAGATTTCTGTGTGGAGAAGTCTTTCCCAGATTTGGAATTGATTTGGAAAAAGTGATTATGGGGATGCTTTTGATTGGCTGTGATGCAAATGGAACATTGAAATTAGCTCAAATAGCCAATATAATGTGTCGCCAGCAAGAGAGCGCACATAAATCGTCTCCTTCCTTAGATGAACGGAAGAGGGTGAAACAACTAGCCCATTTTACGCTAGTAATTGTTGCAAGAATTAAACCTGAAGATTCATTCCAAATTGTGCGCTGTCTCCATTGTCCCTCTCATTAACCCTTTAGGCGCCAAAGTTTATTTAAAAAATACTGGTTTTTGAGATCTAAATTTTAAAAGGCTGTGCTTTTTTAATGATAAGAGATAGATTCCTACTATAAATTAGAAAAATGTCAGGTATGACCCAACAGTTATGAGTGAAATAAATGTTTACATCTAATTGAAATATTATGATGGTATATATTGGCGGTTATGTTATTTACAGTACATACAGGATGAACATATAATCTTATTAAACTTTTTTTTGTCTTTTTATTAAAAATAATAAATTATTATTACTGTCCACGGTGTACCCCGCCTCAGGCCCAAAGCTGCTGGGATAGGCTCCAGTCACTCGCGACCCCTAACGGGAGAAAGCGGTAGAAAATGAATGAAAATTATTATTAATATTAACTTGTAAAGCAACATTAGTAAACTAAAACTTCAACTTTGAATTTGCAATAACTAGTAAAATGTATAGAAATAGAAATGAGAACTATATACAAGTAATGTAGGTGTTTGGTTACAGAAGTTTAACTGTCGTTTTCTATCCAACTATACAACTGGCATCAGTTGTATTTTTTCAGTGTGTGGTACCTCTCATTGCATGGCACAGCACACAGACCTACCCACACTGACTGCACCTGTACTTAGTCTGGTGCAGGCCTTCCAGGCGGAGCGATCTGAACAAACTGCACAATCTGGACGATCGTCAGCCTTGCAGTTAGCCTCTGTGGCATTTCTGCCCCCTCTGCAAAAGGCCTTCCCCCTTTTCTGCTTCCCTCTTAGAGTAACCATCAAGTAAAGCAGTGACAATGTCCTGGATGAAGGCCTTTAGTGGCTTGTGTGGGCTTGGGGTACACTTTATGTGTAAATAATGTGAGAATTGACCATGCTTAGAATGGCATTGAAAATGCGGTTTCACCATTTCCTTGAACGATGTGGAAAGATGTAGGTTTTCATTCTTTGGTCAGCTCTGTCTACTCCCCTCATAAAGCTGTTGTACCTGTCAACACACACAGGTCTATCTATTGTGCAAAAAACAGTTTATTTTTTCTTTGTCTTGATGTTTCTGAACACATGAGTTTCCATGAATAGTTGACAACATTGTGAGACATTTTATGTCATGCCATGCACAAGCCAAGAGTTTGCCATTTCTTTTAACTACTGTATCACTCCTCCGACACTTAAGTCAACGATGAACGATGAAACTTTGTGTTTTTGTACAATCATTTTGTACAGTTATTGTTACTTAGTCCTTCTTGCACAACTTTGCACCACCTTGCACCACCTTTTACCACCTTGAACCACATTGCACCAGTCAAACTATAACGGGTAAACAAATAACACGAGTTACAAAGAGTAATAATACGGTAAAATAAAGACACAATTATGACATGGAACCAATTCAAACATACCTCGCTGGCTGACCCATATTCAGGAGGTAGAATGGGGACTTATTTACTTTTCACCTTGTTAACAATCATCTTAGCTTGTCTTGCCATGCTTTTCTCTGCTTGCACGATTGTGTCTCTTGACTAATAGCATGGGTGGAACCAAAACAGTGAACAATAGTTCCTACTTTTCCTAGTTTCAAAATAAATGTTCAAAATTACAGGAAATATGTACATAACACAAAATATAATTTATAACCCAAAGTATGGCAGTAAAATACTGGGTCATCTCCTTTTTTCAAGAATAACTCATTGGGTCTCAAGCATCTTTGCATCCCGTGCCTTATGCTGCTCACTGTCCCACACAAACTAGTGTCACTAACAGCCAATTTATTTGCGATGGCTGTGGAGGTGTAGTAACTCTCCATGTAATCTTCATCTCCTTTCCCTGTGTATTAAGCCATCAGCTGACAAACAATATGGTGGGTGGCACCCAAAGGATCGTCATTATCTGCATTCTTCCCAGTGTACATGGACCATTGCAAAACAACATAACCTGACCCACTTTCACTTAAAACAAATGCTTTGTAGCCATATTTATCTTTTTTGTATTGTTTCAAAGTTTACCTCCCATGAACGCTATGGTCAACTCATCTAGGGAGAGCTCTTTGAGTGGACTGTATACTGCAGCAAAGAGCAGAATTATCAATTCATTTATTACACTTTTAAAAAGTCTATCATGACCTGGCTGACCTCTGCACTATTATTTGCAAAAAGCAAGAAAAACAAAATGATTAAAATCTGTTCCTAGACATTATCTTGCCAAATCCAGGAGTAAATGTTGGCCAAATTCTGCGTTAATAGTCTCCAATTTCAGGCTTTTCTACCAGTCCTATACACAAGTGCAATGACAGGAAGGCTTTTATCTCAGAGACATCATGCCACTCATGAAATCTGGACTGTGGTTTAAGCTGTGCAGAGGATAAAAACTGGTGTGCATATATGTTGATCTCATTTATAATGAGGTTCCAAGAATCATCAGTCAGAAAGAGGGACAGAAAATCTCCAGGGTTAGCCTTTGTCAGATCTTTTTTTCTCTATAGTCAGCTGGCTCAACAAACTGCTTGATCCACCCCTGATAAACTTCCTTGTTTCTCAGGTGAACCCAGCCATCACTTTACTTACTATTATCGCTTTTACTACCGCCTCTGTGCCGACTTTGTTTATACCTTCTGGGTAAAGTGACAGGATGAACAACACATATTTCTTCCAAACAGCTGTCACTGAATGCCACATTATTCTCAACCTCCATTTCAATACCGCCCGCCTTCTATCACCTCTGCTGGGTAAAGCAGCAGGTGCTACACGCACACAACTTCCCATCCCAACACCCCCATCACTACCACTGCCAGAGCGACTATTTTCCTCCCGTTTCTTTCACTTATGTTGTGCCAAGTGTGGGGAAAAACATAATGTGCTTCGTGTACATTGAGAGAGTAAGCAAAGCTGCCAGAGAAACACTCCTTTCTGCTCACACACTCACTCTCACTCTTGCACTCATTCTCACTTTCACTCGGCTGCAAAGACTCTAAAGGCAGATGTTCTCCATCAGAATCAGAGTTATGGCCAATTTATACTTCTGCGTTGCGCTAAGTAGGTGCGGCGTAGAATACAAATTGACGTGTACTATACACCGTACCCTTCGCTGTACCCTGACGCCGCGCAAAAATGTAACTACGGCGTCGCGATGACGCGGACTGCAAGATCTGTGATTGGTCGGCTTGGTAGTATCATGTTTCCCCTACGCATTTTCGGAATGATCTTCTGCACTCTGGACCGCCCACCATTTTTAAATTCCGAAATTCAGTGAAGAGCCAACATGGAAATGGACCAAGTGACCGGCGATTAATTAAAGAAGTGAGGAAATACAGCCATCTGTATGGCGCTCTCTTTCAGTCGCCATTGTTTGCAGAAGCCGAGAGGATCGAGGAATGTAAAGACAGTGGAACCGCGTCAACTAGCGTTTCGGCTGTGTAACTGCAGAGCAAAACAGACATACGCAGAAGTATAAATGCTCACGACGGCGTCGCCTACGTGCTTAGCCTACAACGTACACTACGGCGTACACTCAATTCAGAAGTATAAATTGTCCTTCAGCCATCACCAAAGCCAAAACTTCATCGGGTTTATTTCATTTATTACGTTTTCTAGCTCACATGTAGAGAATGCTACTTCCACTGTGACAGTCTCACAGCAATGGCACTCTGAGACCACTGAGACGCTAACAGAAGACACACGTTTGAGGTCTTTTTTTTTTTATTTAACCTTTATTTATCCAGGAATGTCCCACTGAGATAACAAATCTCTTTTGCAGGAGTCCTGGCCCCATGTGTGTTTGGGAGGGACTGTTGTACATGTCTTCAGTGGTAGGGGAAACCAGAGTACCTGAAGGAAACCTACGCAGACACAGGAGAACATGCAAACTCCACACAGAAAGGCCCTATTCTAGGTGGGATTCGAACCCAGGACCTTCTCGCTGTGAGGCAGGAGTGCTAACCACTGTGCCGCCAGTCTTCTACTGGACCTGACGTGCACAGGGAAATGCATAAAGAAAGCATTTCCTATAAGTCCCAAAGCTGCACTGTTAAAACGGGATCAGGATAGAGGAGAAAGAGACCAGCCTGGCCACTGGATGTCCATTCAGGTAAAACAAGTGTTACATTTTTGTGAGCTAAAAATACTTTCTAGAGTTGGTTTTGATGAAAATTTAAAATGGAAATCTCGTAAAAAGTACACAAAAGGAAATTATTTTTAATTTATTAACTTCCTCTGCTTAGCTCCCAAGACTGTCCGTGTTCAGGGTGGTAAGCACAAAACACTGGCATCTTCACTGTATTTATAGACTATTACAGACGATTCTCTTGTAAAGCATTTAAATTGCTGTATGTATGAATTGTGCTATACAAATAAACGTGCTGGGGCAGATGTGCAACTACCAGTGCTAGAGGGTATGCAGGAACAATTTTTCTTCATACCCTCTAGCAATAGTAATAAAGGTTTATTTTAAAGTATATATCCAGTGTGGATCAGTTG
>JALDNG010001129.1:0-58882 GCA_024349245.1 Neodontobutis hainanensis | reverse complement strand
AAATGTCTACAGTCTGTTCTACTGTACATCTACAGTCTGTAATACTGCACTTCTACAGACTGTTCTAATGCTTGTCTACAGTCTGTATTACTGCACCTCTACAGTCTGTTCCAAAGCATGTCTAGAGTGTTTTCTTATACTCAAATACAGTCTGTTTTAATGCTCGTCTACAGTCTGTTAAACTGCACCTCTACAGTCTGTTCTAAAGCATGTCTATAGTGTTTTCTAATTCAAATATACAGTTTGTTCTAGTGCTTGTCTACAGTCTGAACTACTGCTCTTCTACAGTCTGTTCTAAAGCATGTCTAGAGTGTTTTCTAATACTCATATACAGTCTGTTCTAATGCTCATGTACAGTCTGTAGTACTGCACCTAGTCTATTCTTCTGCACATTGTCAGTCTGTTTTACTGGATGTTTACAGTCATTTCTAATGCAAGTCTACAGTCTGTACTACTGCTCATCTACAGTCTGTTCTAATGCCAGTTTACAGTCTGTACTTCTGCTCTACTGCAGTCTGTTCTACTGCACGTCTACAGTCTGTTTTACTGCTCATATACAGTCTGTTCTAATGCACATCTACAGTCTGTTCTAATGAAAGTCTACATTCTGTACTACTGCTCACCTACAGTCTGTTCTTTTGCACGTCTACATTCTGTTCTGATAAACTTCTACAGTCTGTTCTACTGCATATCTACAGTCTATACTACTGCACTTTTAAAGTCTGTTCTAATGCACATCTACAGTCTGTTCTCATGCAAGTCTAAAGTTTGTACTACTGCTCATCTACGGTCTGTTCTACTGCAGGTCTACAGTTAATGGATTGGATTTATATTGCGCTTTTCTCCCAAGGGACCAAGGGACTCAAAGCGCCCACAAGCCGTCCATTATTCATTCATACACAGTCACACACTGGTGATGGTAACTACAACTGTAGCCACAGATGCCCTGGGGCAGACTGACAGAGACGTGGCAGCCATTTTGCGCCTAAGGCCTCTTTGAACATCACCACATACATTCACTGAACATTCTTAAACATTCATACGAGGCAAGGTGGGTTAAGTGTCTTGCCCAAGGACACAATGACAGAATGAATTGTGGGAGAGCGGGAATCGAACACACTACCTTCCGGTTGAAAGACGACCGCTCTACCACTGAGCCACTGACGCCCTATACAGTCTGTTATAATGAACGTCTACAGTCTGTTCTACTGCACATCTACAGTCTGTTCTAAAGCATGTCTAGAGAGTTTTCTAATACTAATATAAAGTCTGTTCTAATGCTCGTCTACAGTCTGAACTAATGCACCACTAAAGTCTATTCCTCTGAAGCATTGTCAGTCTGTTCTACTGCAAGTCTACAGTCTGTTCTAATGCCAGTCTAGAGTGTGTACTACTGCGGCTCCACAGTCTGTTCTACTGCACATCTACAATCTCTTCTACTGCACATGTACAGTCTGTTCTAATGGTCGTCTACAGTCAGTTCTAATGCTCGTCTACAATCAGTTCTGAAGCCATTCTAGAGTCTGTACTACTGCTGCTATGAAGTCTGTTCAACTGCACGTCTACAATCTGTTCAACTGCACCACTACAGTCTGTTCTATT
Organism: Neodontobutis hainanensis; assembly: GCA_024349245.1. Taxonomy (NCBI): domain Eukaryota; kingdom Metazoa; phylum Chordata; class Actinopteri; order Gobiiformes; family Odontobutidae; genus Neodontobutis; species Neodontobutis hainanensis. Next base: position 57,280 of record JALDNG010001129.1, on the reverse strand, counting down.
GTACGTCTACAGTCTGTTCTACTGCACGACTATAGTCTCTTTTAATAAACGTCTACAGTCTCCTCTAATGCACATCTACAGTCTGTTCTACTGGATGTCTACAGTCTTTTCTAATAATTGTCTAGAGTCTGTTCTACTGCACGTCTACAGTCTTTTTTCATAATTGTCAACTTTCCGTACTACTGCACCTCTACAGTCTCTTCTACTGCACATCTACAGTTTGTTCTAATGGTCGTCTAGAGTCTGTACTAGTGAAACTCTACAGTCTGTTCTAAAACATGTCTACAGTCTTTTCTAATACTCATGTACAGTCTGTTCTAATGCTCGTGTAAAGTCTCAACTATTGCCCTCTACAGTCTATTCTTCTGCACATCGTCAGTCTGTTCTACTGCACATCTACAGTTTGTTCTACTGCACATCTACAGTCTTTTCTAATGCAAGTCTACAGTCTGTTCTACTGTTTGTCGACTATAGTCTGTTGTGATAATTGTCGACATTCTGTACTACTGCATCTCTACAATTTGTTCTACTTCACTACATTATGTTCTTATGCACGTCTATTGTCTGTTCTAATGCTCGTCCACAGTCTGCTCTAATGCAGGTCTTTAGTCTGTAAAACTGCACAAATACAGACTGTTCTACTGGACGTCTACAATCTGTTCTAATGCTCGTCTACAGTCTGTTCTATTGTACGTCTACAGTCTGTTCTATTGTACGTCTACAGTCTGTTCTAATGCACATCTACAGTCTGTTCTACTGGACGTTTACAGTCTGTTCTAATGCTCGTCTACAGTCAGTTCTAAAGCCAATCTAGAGTCTGTTCTACTGCTGCTGCTCTGAAGTCTGTTCAACTCCAAGTCTACAGTCTGTTCTAGTGCCATTTTACAGTCTGTACCTCTGCTCTACTGAAGTCTGTTCTATTGCACTTCTACAGTCTTTTTTACTGCATATCTACAGTCTGTTCTACTGAAGATCTACAGTCTGTTCTAATGCAAGTCTACAGTCTATACTACTGCTCATCTACACTCTGTTCTACTGCACGTCTACAGTCTCTACTACTTCACTTCTAAAGTCTGTTCTAATGCACATCTACAGTCTGTTCTAATGCAAGTCTACAGTCTTTACTACTGCTCATCTACGGTCTGTTCTACTGCAGGTCTAAAATCTCTTCTAATAAATGTTTACAGTCTGTTTAACTGCAAGTCTACAGTCTGTTCAACTGCACCTCTACAGTCTGTTCTAATGCTCGTCTACAGTCTGTATTACTGCACCTCTACAGTCTGTTCTAAAGCATGTCTAGAGTGTTTTGTAATACTTATATACAGTCTGTTCTAATGCTCGTCTACAGTCTGTACTACTCCATCTCTACAGTCTATTCTTCTGCACATTGTCAGTCTGTTCTACTGACGTTTACAGTCTTTTTAATGCTCATCTACAGTCATTTCTAAAGCCAATCTAGTGTCTGTACTACTGCTGCTCTGAAGTCTGTTTAACTGCAAGTCTACAGTATGTTCAACTGCACCTCTACAGTCTTTTCTAATGCCAGTTTACAGTCTGTTCTATTGCTCTACTGCAGTCTGTTCTACTGCATGTCTACAGTCTGTTTTACTGCACATCTACAGTCTGTTATAATGCACATCTACAGTCTGTTCCAATGCAAGTCTACAAGTTGTACTACTGCTCATGTACGGTCTGTTCTACTCACGTCTACAATCTGTTTTAATAAACGTCTACAGTCTGTTCTGCACATTTACAGTCTGTACTACTGCACTTCTACAGTCTTTTTAATGCTCGTCTACAGTCTGTATTACTGCACCTCTACAGTCTGTTGTAAAGCATTTCTAGTAGTGTTTTCTAATACTCATATAGAGTCTGTTCTAATGTTCGTCTACAGTCTGAACTACTACATTTCTACAGTCTGTTCTAAAGCATGTCTACAGTGTTTTCTAATACTCATATACAGTCTGTTCTAATGCTCGTCTACAGTCTGTACTACTGCACGTCTACAGTCTGTTCTACTGCATGTCTGCAGTCTGTTTTGATAAACATCTACAGTCTTTTCTACTACACATCTACAGTCTCTACTACTGCACTTCTAAAGTCTGTTTCTAATGCACATCTACAGTCTGTTCTAATGCAAGTCTATAGTCTGTACTACTGCTCATCCATGGTCTGTTCTAGTGCAGGTCTACAGTCTGTTCTAATAAACGTCTACAGTCTATAGTCTGTTCTAATGCTCGTCCACAGTCTGTTTTAATGCATGTCTTAATTCTGTACTACTGCACATTTACGGTCTGTTCTACTAGATGTCTACAGTCTGTTCTAATGCTTGTATACAGTCTGTTGTATTGTACGTCTACAGTCTTTTTAAATGCACATCTACAGTCTGTTCTACTGCACGTCTACAGTCTTTTCAACTGCACCTCAACAGTCTCTTCTAATGCCAGTTTACAGTCTGTACCTCTGCTCTACTGCAGTCTGTTCTACCGCACGTCTACAGTCTCTTTTTCTGCATATCTACAGTCTGTTCTAATGCACATCTACAGTCTGTTCTAATGCAAGTCTATAATCTGTACTACTGCTCATCTACAGTCTGTTCTAATGCAAGTTTATAATCTGTACTACTGCTCATCTACAGTCTGTTCTAATGCAAGTCTACAGTCTGTACTACTGCTCATTTATGGTCTGTTCTACTGCAAGTCTACAGTCTGTTCTAATAAACGTCTACAGTCTGTTCTACTGCACATTTACAGTCTGTACTACTGCACTTCTACAGTCTGTTCTAATGCTCGTCTACAGTCTGTATTACTGCACGTCTACAGTCATTTTAACTGCACCTCAACAGTCTGTTCTAATGCCAGTTTACATTCTTTACCTCTGCTCTACTGCAGTCTGTTCTACTGCATGTCTACAGTCTGTTTTACTGCTCATATACAGTCTGTTCTACTGCACGACTACAGTCTGTTCTAAAGCCAGTCTAGAGTCTGTTCTACTGCTGCTCTGAAGTCTTTTCAACTGCATGTCTATAGTCTGTTTAACTGCACCTCTACGTCTGTTCTATTGTATGTCTACATTCTGTTCTAATGCACATCTACAGTCTGTTCTAATGCTCGTCTACAGTCTCTACTAACGGACCATTAAATTATTTTCTTCTGCAGCATCATTAGACTGTTTTACTGGACATCTACAGTCTGTTCTAATACACGTCTATAGTCTGTTCAAATACTCGTCCACAGTCTGTTCTAATGCAGTCTGTACTACTGCACATCTATAGTCTGTTCTATTGCTCGAATACCGTCTGTTCTAATGCCCATAAAAGTCTTTACTACTCCACCTCTACAGTTTGTTCTACATCTCCTCTACAGTCTGTTCTACTGCAGCTCTACAGTCTGTTTTAATGCCAGTCTAGAGTCTGTACTACTGCTACTCTGCAGTCTGTTCTACTGCAAGTCTACATTCTGTTCTACTGCACATCTACAGTCTGTTCTAATGCACATCTATAGTCTGTTCTAATGCTCGTCTACAGTCTGAACTACTGCACCTCTACAATCTGTTCTAAAGCATGTCTACAGTGTTTTCTAATACTCATATACAGTCTGTTCTAATGCTCGTCTACAGTCTGAACTACTGCAACTCTACAGTCTGTTCTAAAGCATATCTACAGTGTTTTCTAATACTCATATACTGTCTGTTCTAATCCTCATCTACAGTCTGTACTACTGCACCTCTAGAGTCTATTCTTCTGCACATTCTCAGTCTGTTCTACAGGTTGTTTACTGTTTGTTCTAATGCTCGTCTACAGTCTGTTCCAAAGCCAATCTAGAGTCTGTTCTACTTCTGCTCTGAAGTCTATTCAACTGCACATCTACAGTCTGTTCAACTGCACCTCTACAGTCTTTTCTATTGTTAATAGATAATAATTGTCTAGAGTCTGTTATACTGCACGCCTACAGTCTCTTTTAATAATTGTCAACTTTCTGTACTACTGCACCTCTACAGTCTCTTCTACTGCACATCTACAGTTTGTTCTAATGGTCGTCTAGAGTCTGTACTACTGGAACTCTACAGTCTGTTCTAAAACATGTCTACAGTCTTTTCTAATACTCATGTACAGTCTGTTCTAATGCTCGTGTAAAGTCTCAACTACTGCCCTCTACAGTCCATTCTTTTGCACATCTACAGTCTGTTCTAATGCACATCTACAATCTGTTCTAATGGAATTCTCCAGTCTGTACTACTGCTCGTCTACAGTTTGTTCTACTGCTCTTCTACAGTCTGTTCTAAAAACGTCTACAGTCTGTACTACTGCACATCTACAGTTTGTACTAAAGCATGTTAGAGTGTTTTCTAATACTAATATACAGTCTGTTTTAATGCTCGTCTACAGTCTGTACAACTGCACCTCTACTGCCTGTTCTAAAGCATGTCTAGAGTGTTTTCTAATATTCATATAGAGTCTGTTCTAATGCTCATCTACAGTCTGAACTACTGCACCTCTACAGTCTGTTCTAAAGCTCATCTACAGTCTGTTCTAAAGCCAATCTAGAGTCTGTACTACTGCTGCTCTAAAGTCTGTTCAACTGGACGTCTACAGTCTGGTCTACTGCACATCTAGTTTGTTTTAATGCTCGTCTACAGTCTGTACTACTGCACCTCTACAGTCTCTTCTAAAGCATGTCTACAGTCTTTTCTAATAGTCATGTACAGGCTGTTCTAATCCTCGTGTAAAGTCTCAACTACTGCAACTCTTCAGTCTATTCTTCTGCACCTCGTCAGTCTGTTCTACTGCACATCTACAGTCTATTCTAATGGACATCAACTGTATGTTCTAATGAAAGTCTACAGTCTGTACAACTGCTCATCTACAGTCTGTTCTACTGCACGTCTACAGTCTGTTGTATTGCTCATCTACAGTCTGTTCTACTGCACGTTTACAGTCTGTTCTAATACAAGTCTACAGTCTCTACTACTGCTCATTTACAGTCTGTTCTACTACACATCTACAGTCTCTACTACTGCACTTCTAAAGTCTGTTCTAGTGCACATCTACACTCTCTTCTAATGCTCGTCTACAGTCTGTACTACTGCATTTCTACAGTCTATTCTTCTGCACATTGTCAGTCTGTTCTACTGGATGTTTAAAGTCTGTTCTAATGCTCGTCTACAGTCAGTTTTACAGTCTGTTCTAATGCAAGTCTATAGTCTGTTTTACTACTCATCTACGGTCTGTTCTTTTGCAGGTCTACAGTCTGTTCTAATAAACGTCTACAGTCTGTTCTACTGCACATCTACAGTCTGTTCTAATGCAAGTCTACAGTCTGTATTACTGCTCATCTACAGTCTGTTCTAAAGCATGTCTCGAGTGTTTTCTAATACTCATATACAGTATGTTCTAATGCATGTCTACAGTCAGAAATACTGCACCTTTCTACAATCTGTTCTAAAGCATGTGCAGAGTGTTTTCTAAAACTCATATAGAGTCTGTTCTAATTCGTCTACAGTCTGAACTACTGCAGCTCTACAGTCTGTTCTAAAGCATGTCTAGAGTGTTTTCTAATACTCATATACAGTCTGTTCTAATGCTTGTCTACAGTCTGTACTACTGCATGTCTACAGTCTATTCTTCTGCACATTGTCAGTCTGTTCTACTGGACGTTTACAGTCTTTTCTAATTCTCATCTACAGTCTGTATTACTGCACCTCTACAGTCTGTTCTAAAGCATGTTTAGAGTGTTTTCTAATACTCATATACAGTCTGTTCTAATGTTCGTCTACAGTCGAACTACTGAACCTCTACATTTTGTTATAAAGCAGATCTAGAGTGTTTTCTAATACTTATATAGAGTCTGTTCTACTGGACGTTTATAGCCTGTTCTAATGCTCGTCTATAGTCAGTTCTAAAGCCCATCTAGAGTCTGTACTACTGCTGCTCTGAAGTCTGCTCAACTGCACGTCTACTGTCTGTTCACCTGCACCTCTACAGTCTGTTCTAATGCCAGTTTACAGTCTGTACTACTGCTCTACTACAGTCTCGTCCACTGCACATCTACAGTCTGTTTTACTGCACATCTACAGTCTGTTCTAATGTACATCTACTGTCTGTTCTAATGCAAGCCTACAGTCTGTACTACTGCTCATCTACAGTCTGTTCTACTGCACGTCTACAGTCTGTTCTAATGCACATCTACAGTCTGTTCTAATGTAAGTCTACAGTCTGTACTACTGCTCATCTACAGTCTGTTCTACTGCACCTCTACAGTCTGTTCTACTACACGTGTACAGTCTCTACTACTGCACTTCTAAAGTCTTTTCTAATGCAAATCTATAGTCTGTTTTACTGCTCATCTACGGTCTGTTCTACTGCAGGTCTACAGACTGTAAACGTCAGTAGAACAGACTGACAATGTGCAGAAGAATAGACTGTAGAGATGCACTAGTAAAGACTGTAAACGCGCATTAGAACAGACTGTATATGAGTATTAGAAAACACTCTAGACATGCTTTAGAACAGACTGTAGAGGTGCAGTAGTTCAGACTATAGACTAGCATTAGAACAGACTATATATGAGTATTAGAAAATACTCTAGACATGCTTTAGAACAGACTGTAGAGGTGCAGTTGTTCAGACTGTAGACGAGAATTAGAACGGACTGTAGATGTGCAGTAGAAGAGACTGTAGAGCTGCAGTAGCATAGACTGTCGACAATTATTAGAAAGGACTGTAGACGTGCAGTAGAACGGACTGTAGACAATTATTAGAACAGACTGTAGACTTGCAGTAGAACAGACTGATGATGCTGCAGAAGAATTGACTTTAAAGGCGCATTACTACAGACTGTACACGAAATAGAACAGACTGTATATGAGTATTAGAATAGACTGAAGACATGATTTTAGAACAGACTGTAGAGGTGCAGTAGTACAGACTCTAGACAAGTAGTAGTACAGACTGTCGACTTGCATTAGAACAGACTGTAGATGTGCATTAGAACAGACTGTAGATGTAAAATAGAACAGACTGTAGAGGTGCAGTTCAACAGACTGTAGACGTGCAGTTGAATAGTCTTCAGAGCAGCAGTAGTACAGACTCTAGATTGGCTGTAGAACAGACTGTAGACGATCATTAGAATAGACTGTAAATGTCTAGTAGAACAGACTGTCAATGTGCAGAATAATAGATTCTAGAGGTGCAGTAGTACAGACTGTAGATGAGCATTAGATCAGACTGTAAATGAGTATTAGAAAACACTGTAGACATGCTTTAGAACAGACTGTAGAGGTCTAGATGTACAAACTGTAGACGAGCATTAGAACAGACTGTAGAAACAGTAGAACAAACTGTAGAGGTCGAGTAGTAAAGACTGTTATTGGGTAATAGAACAGATGATATTCGAGCAATAGAACAGACTATAGATGTGTGGTACTGCATTAGATCAGACTGTGGACGAACATTTGAACAGACTATAGACATGCATTAGAACAGACTGTAGATGTGCAGTAGAAGAGACTGTAGACAATTATTAGAACAGACTGTAGACATGCAGTAGAACAGATTGTAGATGTGCAGTAGTATAGACTGTAAGAAGCAGTAGTACAGAATGTAGACAATTATTAGAACAGACAGAAGACGTGCAGTAGAAAAGACTGTAGACGAGCAATAGAACAGACTGTAAACGTCAGTAGAACAGACTGACGATGTGCAGAAGAATAGACTGTAGTGGTGCAGTAGTACAGACTGTAGACGAGCATTAGAACAGACTGTATATGAGTATTAGAAAACACTGTAGACATGCTTTACAACAGACTGTAGAGGTGCAGTAGTTGACTGTAGATGAGCATTAGAACAGACTGTATATGAGTATTAGAAAACACTAATAGAAATGCTTTACAACAGACTGTAGAGGTACAGTAGAACAGACTGTAGACGTGCAGTAAAACAAACTGTAGACTTGCAATAGAGCAGACTGAAGACGTGCAGTAGAACAGACTGAAGACGCGCTGTAGAACAGACTGTAAACATGCAGTAGAACAGACTGTAGACATGCATTAGAACAGACTGTAGATGTGCATTAGAACAGACTGTAGATGTGCAGTAAAACAGACCGTAGTTATGCAGTAGAACAGACTGCATTAGAGCAATAGTACAGACTGTAAACTGGCATTAGAACAGACTGTAGAGGTGCAGTTGTACAGACTGTAGATGTGCAGTAAAACAAACTGTAGATGAGCAGTAGTACAGACTGTAGACTTGCATTAGAACAGACTGTAGATGTCAAGTTATGTGTGTTTTTAACTGACTACAGCTCTGCCCAAACTTGAAAACTGCTTTATCTCTGATGAATGCAAAGGACAACTCAAAACTGTTCTTTCTTTTCTCTTATATTTTCCTAAAGATGATCGGGTGGAAGAGAATAGGTTAATAACCTTTAAATTACACAAACCAAAGCAGAAATTAGTTGCAAATAAATCACAAATAACTCAATAACACTTCCTCAATAGTAAATGTCAAACCAAACAGTCATACAAATTAACATACGGTCTCTAATTAAACTTATATAATTTAAACAATACACATGCTTAGAGTAATGTTCACATAAAGTATTCACTATTTGATTTAAATTGGACATTACAACCAAGCAAACAAAATCATACAAAAGTCTTAACTCAACACAAACAAACACACAGTCCACTTTTGTCCTACCAGTTGTGTCCTTGGATAATCAGGAGCTGTGGTCAAAGTTTCTTTTTCCTCAGGAACAAGTGAGATGGCCAACTGAGCTTTTACCAAACATTTCAACTGCCATGCACTCTGTGTGTGCGCGCTGGTAATTATGGTCCCAAGAGCACTTCCTGGAAGTTGGTTCCATAACCTTTTTGATGCGTAGTTGCCCCCTGCAGTTTGGGAGTGCTCTTAGTAATTTGAGTAAAAATAGGCTGAGTGCTCAGGACAACTTGTACCTTGAATTGACATAACAGTAGATGTGCAGTAAAACAGACTGTAAACGTGCAGTAGAACAGACTGCAGTAGAGCAGAGGTACAGACTGTAAACTGGCATTAGAACAGACTGTTGAGATGCAGTTGAACAGACAGTAGACGTGCAGTTGAACAGACTGTAGATGTGCATTGGAACAGAATGTAGACATACAATAGAACAGACTGTAGACGAGCAGTAGAACACACTAAAGACCTGCATTAGAACAGACGGTGGACGAGCATTAGAACAGACTGTAAAGTCCAGTAGAACAGACTAACAATTAGAACAGATTGTAGATGTGCAGTAAAACAGACTGTAGACGTGCAGTAAAATAAACTGCAGTAGAGCAGTAGTAAAGACTGTAAACTGGCATTAGAACAGAATGTAGACATGCAGTAGAACAGACTGTAGATGTGCAGTAGAACAGACTGTTGAGGTGCAGTAATACAGACTGTTGACAATTATTAGAACAGACAGTAGAAATGCAGTAGAACAGACTCTAGACAATTATTAGAACAGACTGTAGACGTCTATTAGAACAGATTGTAGATGTGCATTAGAACAGACTGTAGATGGGCATTAAAAGAGACTGTAGACAATTATTAAAACAGACAATAGTCGTGCAGTAGAACAGACTGTAGACGAGCAGTAGAACAGACTGTAGACTTGCAGTTGAACAGATTGTAGATGTGCATTAGAACAGACTGTAGATGTCCAATAGAACAAATTTTACACTTGCAGTAGAACAGACTGCAGAGCAACAGTAGTACAGACTCTAGATTGGCATTAGAACAGACTATAGACGTGCAGTAGAAGAGACTATAGAGGAGAAGTAGAACAAACTGTAGAGGTGTAGTAAGGACTGTTATTGGGCATTAGAACAGACTGTATTCAAGCAATAGAACAGACTATAGATGTCCAGTAGAACAGACTAACGATGCTGCAGAAGAATAGACTTTAAACGTGCATTAGTACAAACTGTAGACGAGCATTAGAACAAACTGTATATGAGTATTAGAGTAGACTGTAGACATGCTTTAGAACAGAATGTATAGGTGCAGTAGTACAGACTGTAGACTTGCATTAGAACAGACTGGAGATGTGCAATAGAACAGACTGTAGACATACAATAGAAGAGACTGTAGAGGTGCAGTTGAACAAAGTTAAGAGCAGCAGTAGTACAGACTCTAGATTGGTTTTAGACAGACTGTAGACGAGCATTAGAAATGACTGTAAACGTCCAGTAGAACAGACTGGTAATGTGCAGAAGAATAGACTCTAGAGGTGCAGTAGTACAAACTGTAGATGAGCATTAGAACAGACTGTATATAAGTATTAGAAAACACTTTAGAAATGCTTTAGAATAGACTGTAGAGCTGCAATAGTTCAGTATTGTAGACGAGCATTAGAAAAGACCGTATATGAGTATTAGAAATTACTAGACATGCTTTAGAACAGACTGTTGAGGAGCAGTAATACAGACTACAAACGAAATTTATACAGACTGTAGAAGTTTAGTAGTACAGACTGTAGATGTGCAATAGAATAGGATGTAGACGTTTATTAGAACAAACTGTAGACCTGCAGTAGAACAGACTGTAGATGTGCATTAGAAGAGACTATAGACGTTTATTAGAACAGACTGTAGACCTGCAGTAGAACATACCGTAGATGAGCAGTAGTACAGACTGTAGATGTGCATTAGAACAGACTTTAGAAGTACAGTAGTAGAGACTGTATATGTGCAGTAAAACAGACTGTAGACGTGCAGTAGAACAGACTGCAGTAGAGCAGAGGTACAGACTGTAAACTGGCATTAGAACAGACTGTTGTGGTGCAGTTAAACAGACTGTAGACATGCAGTAGAAGAGACTGTAGATGAGCAGTAATACAAACTGTAGACTTGCAATAGAACAGACTGTAGATGTGCATTAGAACAGACTGTAGATGTGCATTAGAACAGACTATAGATGTGCGTTATAACAGACTGTAGATGTGCAGTAGAACAGACTGTAGACTTGCATTAGAACAGACTATAGATGTGCATTAGAACAGACTGTAGATGTGGAGTAAAACAGACTGTAGACGTGCAGTAGAATAAACTGCAGTGGAGCAGTAGTACAGACTGTAAACTGGCATTAGAACAGACTGTAGACATGCAGTAGAACAGACTGTAGAGGTGCAGTTATACAGACTGTAGACGTGCAGTAGAACAGACTGTAAATGAGCAGTAGTACAGACTGTAGACTTTCATTAGAACAGACTGTAGAAGTGCATTAGAACAGACTCTAGATGAGCATTAGAACAGACTTTAGAAGTGCAGTATTAGAGCCTGTAGATGTGCAGTAGAACAAACTGTAGACGTTTATTAGAACAGACTGTAGATGTGCAGTAGAACAGAGTGTAGATGAGCAGTAGTACAGACTGCAGTCTTGCATTAGAACAGACTGTATATGTGCATTAGAACAGACTGTAGATGTGCAGTAGAATAGACTGACGATGTGCAGAAGAATAGACTGTAGAGATGCAGTAGTTGAGACTTTACACGAGCATTAGAAGACACTGTAGATGTGCAGTAGAAGAGACTGTAGAGGTGCAGTAGTACAGAATGTTGACAATTATTAGAACAGACTGTAGACATTCAGTAGAACAGACTGTAGATGTGCATTAGAAGAGATTGTAGACGTTTATTAAAACAGACTATAATCGTGCAGTAGAACAGACTGTAGACGTACAATAGAACACACTGTAAAGGTGCAGTTAAAGATACTGTAGACGTGCAGTTTAAAATACTTCAGAGCAGCAGTAGTACAGACTATAGATTGGCTTTAGAACTGACTGTAGACAATTTTTAGAACAGACTGTAGATGTGCAGTAGAACAGACTGTAGATGAGCAGTAGTACAGATTGTAGACTTGCATTAGAACAGACTGTAGATGTGCAGTAAAACAGACTGTAGACGTTCAGTTGAACAGACTGTAGATGTTCATTAGAACAGACTGTAGACATACAATAGAACAGACTGTAGACAAGCATTTTAACAGACTGTAGACATCCAGTAGAAAAGACTGTAGATGTGCAGTAGTACAGACTAAAGACGTGCATTAGAACAGACTATGAGCGAGCATTAGAACAGATTATAGACTGTAGACGTTTATTAGAACAGACTGTAGACGTGCACTAGAACAGACCGTAGATGAGCAGTAGTACAGACTATAGACTTGCATTAGAACAGACTGTAGATGTGCATTAGAACAGACTTTAGAAGTGCAGTAGTAGACTGTAGATGTGCAGTAGAACAGACTGTAGAGGTGCAGTTAAACAGACTGTAGAGGTGCTGTTGAACAGACTTTAGAGAAGCAGTTGTACAGTCTCTAGATTGGATTTAGAACAGACTGTAGATGAGCTTTAGAACAGACTGTAAACGACCAGTAGAAAAGACTGACAAAAAGAGACTGTAGACGACCATTAGAACAAACTGTAGATGCGCAATAGAAGAGACTGTAGAAGTGCATTAGTAGAGAATGTTGACAATTATTAAAACAGACTGTAGACATGCAGTAGAACAGAATCTAGACAATTATTAGAACAGACTGTAGACATCCAGCAGAACAGACTGTAGATGTGCATTAGAAAAGACTGTAAACGCTTTATTAAACAGACTATAGTCGTGCAGTAGAACAGACTGTAGACGTGCAATAGAACAGACTGTAAAGATGCAGTTGAACAAACTGTAGACGTGCAATTTAACAGGCTTCAGAGCTGCAGTAGTACAGACTCTAAATTGGCTTTAGAATAGACTGTAAATGTCCAGTAGAACAGACTGACAATTAGAACAGATTGTAGATGTGCAGTTAAACAGACTATAGACATGCAGTAGAACAGACTGTAGACTTGCATTAGAACATAATGTAGATGTGCATTAGAACAGACTATAGATGTGGAGTAAAACAGACTGTAGACATGCAGTAGAATAAACTGCAGTGGAGCAGTGGTACAGACTGTAAACTGGCATTAGAACAGACTGTAGACATGCAGTAGAAAGACTGTAGAGGTGCAGTTGTACAGACTGTAGACGTGCAGTAGTTCAGACTGTAGATGAGCAGTAGTACAGACTGTAGACTTGCATTAGAACAGACTGTAGATGTGCATTAGAACAGACTGTAGATGTGCAGTAGTACAGAATGTTGATAATTATTAGAACAGACAGTAGATGTGCAGTAGAACGGACTCTAGTCAATTATTAGAACAGACTGTAGACGTCCAGTAGAACAGATTGTAGATGTGCATTAGAACAGACTGTAGATGCGCATTAGAAGAGACTGTAGACAATTATTAAAACAGACAATAGTCGTGCAGTAGAACAGACTGTAAACAAGCAGTAGAACAGACTGTAGATGTGCAGTAGAACAGACTGTTGAGGTGCAGTAATACAGACTGCAAACGAGCATTATACAGACTGTAGAAGTGCAGTAGTACAGACTGTAGATATGCAGTAGAACAGAATGTAGACGTTTATTAGAACAGACTGTATACCTGCAGTAGAACAGACTGTAGATCTGCATTAGAAAAGACTGTAGACGTTTATTAAAATAGACTATAGTCGTGCAGTAGAACAGACTGTACACGTGCAATAGAACAGACTGTAGAGGTGCAGTTGAACAGACTGTAGATGTGCATTAGAACAGACTGTAGATGTGCATTAGAAGAGACTGTATACAATTATTATAACAGACAATAGTCGCTGCAGTAGAACAGACTGTAGACAAGCAGTAGAACAGACTGTAGATGTGCAGTAGAACAGACTGTTGAGGTGCAGTAATACTGACTGCAAACGAGCATTATACAGACTGTAGAAGTGCAGTAGTATTGACTGTAGATGTGCAGTAGAACAGAATGTAGACGTTTATTAGAACAGACTGTATACCTGCAGTAGAACAGACTGTAGATGTGCATTAGAAAAGACTGTAGACGTTTATTAAAACAGACTATAGTCGTGCAGTAGAACAGACTGTAGACGTGCAATAGAACAGACTGTAGAGGTGCAGTTGAACAGACTGTAGATGTGCATTAGAACAGACCGTAAATGTGCAATAGAACAAATTGTAACCTTGCAGTAGAACAGACTGCAGAGCAACAGTAGTACAGACTCTAGATTGGCATTAGAACAGACTGTAGACGTGCAGTAGAAGAGACTGTAGAGGAGAAGTAGAACAAACTATAGAGGTGGAGTAGTAAGGACTGTTATTGGGCATTAGAACAGACTGTATTCGAGCAATAGAACAGACTATAGATGTGCAGTAGAACAGACTAAGGATGCTGCAGAAGAATAGACTTTAAAGGTGCATTAGTAGAGACTGTAGAGAGCATTAGAACAGACTGTATATGAGTATTAGAATAGACTGTAAACATGCTTTAGAACAGACTTTAGTGGTGCAGTAGTACAGACTGCAGACTTGCATTAGAATAGACGGTAGATGTGCAATAGAACAGACTGTAGACATACAATAGAAGAGACTGTAGAGGTGCAGTTGTACAAACTTCAGAGCAGCAGTAGCACAGACTCTAGATTGGTTTTAGACAGACTGTAGACGAGCATTAGAAATGACTGTAAACGTCCAGTAGAACAGACAATGTGCAGAAGAATAGACTCTAGAGGTGCATTACTACAGAGTCTGTTCTAATGCTCGTCTAAAGTCTGTACAACTGCACCTCTACAGTCTGTTCTACTGCATGACTACAGTCTGATCTAATGCCATTTTACAGTCTGTACTATTGCTCTACTGCACTCTATTCTACTGCACGTCTACAGTCATTTTTACTGCACATCTACAATCTGTTCTAATTGTCAGTCTGTTACTAAAGCACATCTACAGTCTGTTCTAATTCTGCTCAAGTCTGTCACACAGTCTGTTCTTATGCAGTCTACAGTCTGTTACTACTGCACCTCTACAGTCTGTTCTAATGGACGCCTACATTCTGTTCTAATGCTCATCTACAGTCTGTTCTATTGCACGTCTACAGTCTGTTTCTACTGCACATCTACAGTCTGTTCTAATGCTCTGTTCTACTAAAGTCTGTACAACTGCACCTCTACAGTCTGTTCTACTGCATGACTACAGTCTGTTCTAATGCCATTTTACAGTCTGTACTACTGCTCTACTGCACTCTATTCTACTGCACGCCTACAGTCTGTTTTACTGCACATCTACAATCTGTTCTAATTGTCAGTCTGTTCTACAATCTACAGTCTGTACTAATTCTGCTCTGAAGTCTGTTCAACTGCACGTCTACAGTCTGTTCACTGCATATCTACAGTCTGTACTACGGCACTTCTACAGTCTGTTCTAATGCTCATCTACAGTCTGTTCTACTGCACCTCTACAGTCTGTACAATGCATGTCTACATTTTTAAATGCACATCTATACAGTCTGTTCATTTGCTCATCTACAGTCTGTACTACTGCAGCTCTACAGTCTGTTCTTTGCACATTGTACAGTTTGTTCTAATGGACAAGTCTACAGTCATTTCTACTGCTCATCTACAGTCTGTCTCTAAGGTACATCTACAGTCTGTACTACTGCTGCTCTGAGTCTGTTCTACTGCACATCTACAGTCTGTACAACTGCATATCTACTGTCTGTTCTACTGGCTGTCTACAGTCTGTTCTAATGCCATTTTACAGTCTGTACTAAAGCTCATTCTACAGTCTGTTCTAAAGCCAATCTATAGTCTGTATAAATAAATGTCTACAGTCTTTTCTAATGCACATCTACAGTCTGTTCTTGTGGAAGTCTACAGTCTGTTCTACTGCACATCTACAGTCTGTTCTAATGCACATCTACAGTCTGTTCTAATAATAGTCTACAGTTCTGTACTACAGCTCACCTCTACAGTCTCTTCTTACTGCACATCTACAGTTTGTTCTAGTGGTCGTCTACAGTCTGTTCTACTACACATCTACAGTCTGTAGTACTGCATCTCTCTACAGTCTGTTCTACTGGCTGTCTACAGTCTGTTCTAATGCCATTTTACAGTCTGTAACTACTGCTCTACTGCACTTCTACAGTCTGTTCTACTGCACGACTACAGTCTGTATAAATAAATGTCTACAGTCTTTTCTAATGCACAACTACAGTGTGTTCTTGTGGAAGTCTACAGTCTGTTCTAATAATTGTCTAGAGTCTGTTCTACTGCACGCCTACAGTCTCTTCTAATAATAGTCAACATTCTGTACTACAGCACCTCTACAGTCTCTTCTACTGCACATTTACAGTTTGTTCTAGTGGTCGTCTACAGTCTGTACTACTTCACCTCTACAGTCTGTTGTAAAGCATGTCTACAGTCTTTTCTAATACTAATGTACAGTCTGTTCTAATGCTCGTGTAAAGTCTTAACTACTGCACCTCTACAGTCTATTATTCTGCACATCGTCAGTCTTTTCTAATGCACATCTACAGTCTGTTCTAATGGACAACTACAGTCTGTTCTAATGCACGTCTATAGTCTGTTCTAATGCTCGTCCACAGTCTGTTCTAATGCAGGTCTTTAGTCTGTACTATTGCACATCTACAGTCTGTTCTACTGGACGTAAACAGTCTGTTATAATGCTCGTCTACAGTCTGTTCTATTATACGTCTACAGTCTCTTAAAATGCTACTTTACAGTCTGTAACTCTGCTCTACCGCATTTTGTTCTACTGCACGTCTACAGTCTTTTTTATAAACGTCTATAGTCTATTCTAATGCATATCTACAGTCATTACTTCTGTACTTCTAAAGTCTATTCTAATGATCATCAACAGTCTGTTCTAATGCAAGTCTACAGTCTGTGCTACTGCTCATCTACAGTATGTACTACTGCACTTCTAAAATCTGTTCTAATGCTCATCTGCAGTCTGTATTACTGCACCTCTACAGTCTGTTCTAAAGCAAATCTATAGTGTTTTCTAATACTCATATAGAGTCTGTTCTAATGCTCGTCTACAGTCTGAACTACTACATTTCTACAGTCTGTTATAAATCATGTCTACAGTGTTTTCTAATACTCATATACAGTCTGTTCTAATGCTCGTCTACAGTCTGTACTACTGCACCTCTATAGTCTATTCTTTTGCACTTTGTCAGTCTGTTCTACTGGACGTTTACAGTCTGTTCTAATGCTTGCCTACAGTCTGTTCTACTGCACGTCTACAGTCTGTTCTACTGCATGTCTGCAGTCTGTTCTAAAGCTCATCTACAGTCTGTTCTAAAGCCACATCTAGAGTCTGTACTACTGCTGCTCTAAAGTCTGTTCAACTGACGTCTACAGTCTGGTCTACTGCACATCTAGTTTGTTTTAATGCTCGTCTACAGTCTGTACTACTGCACCTCTACAGTCTCTTCTGCATGTCAACAGTCTTTCTAATAGTCATGTACAGGCTGTTCTAATCCTCGTGTAAAGTCTCAACTACTGCAACTCTTCAGTCTATTCTTCTGCACCTCGTCAGTCTGTTCTACTGCACAACTACAGTCTATTCTAATGGACATCAACTGTATGTTCTAATGAAAGTCTACAGTCTGTACAACTGCTCATCTACAGTCTGTTCTACTGCACGTGTACAGTCTGTTGTATTGCTCATCTACAGTCTGTTCTACTGCACGTTTACAGTCTGTTCTAATACAAGTCTACAGTCTCTACTACTGCTCATTTACAGTCTAGAGTCTATTCTTTTGCACATTGTCAGTTTGTTCTACGGGACGTTTACAGTCATTTCTATTGCTCGTTTAAAGTCTGTTCTAAGGTAATTCTAGAGTTTGTACTACTGCTGCTCTGATTTCTGTTCACCTGCACGTCTACAGTCTGTTTTACTGCATATCTACAATCTGTTCTAATTGTCAGTCTGTTCTACTGGACGTTTACAGTATATGTCTAGAACAGACATATACAGTCTGTTCTAATGTTCGTCTACAGTCGGAACTACTGAACCTCTACATTTTGTTATAAAGCAGATCTAGAGTGTTTTCTAATACTTATATAGAGTCTGTTCTACTGGACGTTTATAGCCTGTTCTAATGCTCGTCTATAGTCAGTTCTAAAGCCCATCTAGAGTCTGTACTACTGCTGCTCTGAAGTCTGCTCAACTGCACGTCTACTGTCTGTTCACCTGCACCTCTACAGTCTGTTCTAATGCCAGTTTACAGTCTGTACTACTGCTCTACTACAGTCTCGTCCACTGCACATCTACAGTCTGTTTTACTGCACATCTACAGTCTGTTCTAATGTACATCTACTGTCTGTTCTAATGCAAGCCTACAGTCTGTACTACTGCTCATCTACAGTCTGTTCTACTGCACGTCTACAGTCTGTTCTAATGCACATCTACAGTCTGTTCTAATGTAAGTCTACAGTCTGTACTACTGCTCATCTACAGTCTGTTCTACTGCACCTCTACAGTCTGTTCTACTACACGTACAGTCTCTACTACTGCACTTCTAAAGTCTTTTCTAATGCAAATCTATAGTCTGTTTTACTGCTCATCTACGGTCTGTTCTACTGCAGGTCTACAGACTGTAAACGTCCAGTAGAACAGACTGACAATGTGCAGAAGAATAGACTGTAGAGATGCACTAGTAAAGACTGTAAACGCGCATTAGAACAGACTGTATATGAGTATTAGAAAACACTCTAGACATGCTTTAGAACAGACTGTAGAGGTGCAGTAGTTCAGACTATAGACTAGCATTAGAACAGACTATATATGAGTATTAGAAAATACTCTAGACATGCTTTAGAACAGACTGTAGAGGTGCAGTTGTTCAGACTGTAGACGAATTAGAACGGACTGTAGATGTGCAGTAGAAGAGACTGTAGAGCTGCAGTAGCATAGACTGTCGACAATTATTAGAAAGGACTGTAGACGTGCAGTAGAACGGACTGTAGACAATTATTAGAACAGACTGTAGACTTGCAGTAGAACAGACTGATGATGCTGCAGAAGAATTGACTTTAAAGGCGCATTACTACAGACTGTACACGAGAAATAGAACAGACTGTATATGAGTATTAGAATAGACTGAAGACATGATTTTAGAACAGACTGTAGAGGTGCAGTAGTACAGACTCTAGACAAGTAGTAGTACAGACTGTCGACTTGCATTAGAACAGACTGTAGATGTGCATTAGAACAGACTGTAGATGTAAAATAGAACAGACTGTAGAGGTGCAGTTCAACAGACTGTAGACGTGCAGTTGAATAGTCTTCAGAGCAGCAGTAGTACAGACTCTAGATTGGCTGTAGAACAGACTGTAGACGATCATTAGAATAGACTGTAAATGTCTAGTAGAACAGACTGTCAATGTGCAGAATAATAGATTCTAGAGGTGCAGTTGTACAGACTGTAGATGAGCATTAGATCAGACTGTAAATGAGTATTAGAAAACACTGTAGACATGCTTTAGAACAGACTGTAGAGGTCTAGATGTACAAACTGTAGACGAGCATTAGAACAGACTGTAGAGGAACAGTAGAACAAACTGTAGAGGTCGAGTAGTAAAGACTGTTATTGGGTAATAGAACAGATGATATTCGAGCAATAGAACAGACTATAGATGTGTGGTCGTACTGCATTAGATCAGACTGTGGACGAACATTTGAACAGACTATACACATGCATTAGAACAGACTGTAGATGTGCAGTAGAAGAGACTGTAGACAATTATTAGAACAGACTGTAGACATGCAGTAGAACAGATTGTAGATGTGCAGTAGTATAGACTGTAAGAAGCAGTAGTACAGAATGTAGACAATTATTAGAACAGACAGAAGACGTGCAGTAGAAAAGACTGTAGACGAGCAATAGAACAGACTGTAAACGTCCAGTAGAACAGACTGACGATGTGCAGAAGAATAGACTGTAGTGGTGCAGTAGTACAGACTGTAGACGAGCATTAGAACAGACTGTATATGAGTATTAGAAAACACTGTAGACATGCTTTACAACAGACTGTAGAGGTGCAGTAGTTGACTGTAGATGAGCATTAGAACAGACTGTATATGAGTATTAGAAAACACTAATAGAAATGCTTTACAACAGACTGTAGAGGTACAGTAGAACAGACTGTAGACGTGCAGTAAAACAAACTGTAGACTTGCAATAGAGCAGACTGAAGACGTGTAGAACAGACTGAAGACGCTGTAGAACAGACTGTAAACATGCAGTAGAACAGACTGTAGACATGCATTAGAACAGACTGTAGATGTGCATTAGAACAGACTGTAGATGTGCAGTAAAACAGACCGTAGTTATGCAGTAGAACAGACTGCATTAGAGCAATAGTACAGACTGTAAACTGGCATTAGAACAGACTGTAGAGGTGCAGTTGTACAGACTGTAGATGTGCAGTAAAACAAACTGTAGATGAGCAGTAGTACAGACTGTAGACTTGCATTAGAACAGACTGTAGATGTCAAGTTATGTGTGTTTTTAACTGACTACAGCTCTGCCCAAACTTGAAAACTGCTTTATCTCTGATGAATGCAAAGGACAACTCAAAACTGTTCTTTCTTTTCTCTTATATTTTCCTAAAGATGATCGGGTGGAAGAGAATAGGTTAATAACCTTTAAATTACACAAACCAAAGCAGAAATTAGTTGCAAATAAATCACAAATAACTCAATAACACTTCCTCAATAGTAAATGTCAAACCAAACAGTCATACAAATTAACATACGGTCTCTAATTAAACTTATATAATTTAAACAATACACATGCTTAGAGTAATGTTCACATAAAGTATTCACTATTTGATTTAAATTGGACATTACAACCAAGCAAACAAAATCATACAAAAGTCTTAACTCAACACAAACAAACACACAGTCCACTTTTGTCCTACCAGTTGTGTCCTTGGATAATCAGGAGCTGTGGTCAAAGTTTCTTTTCCTCAGGAACAAGTGAGATGGCCAACTGAGCTTTTACCAAACATTTCAACTGCCATGCACTCTGTGTGTGCGCGCTGGTAATTATGGTCCCAAGAGCACTTCCTGGAAGTTGGTTCCATAACCTTTTGATGCGTAGTTGCCCCTGCAGTTTGGGAGTGCTCTTAGTAATTTGAGTAAAAATAGGCTGAGTGCTCAGGACAACTTGTACCTTGAATTGACATAACAGTAGATGTGCAGTAAAACAGACTGTAAACGTGCAGTAGAACAGACTGCAGTAGAGCAGAGGTACAGACTGTAAACTGGCATTAGAACAGACTGTTGAGATGCAGTTGAACAGACAGTAGACGTGCAGTTGAACAGACTGTAGATGTGCATTGGAACAGAATGTAGACATACAATAGAACAGACTGTAGACGAGCAGTAGAACACACTAAAGACCTGCATTAGAACAGACGGTGGACGAGCATTAGAACAGACTGTAAAGTCCAGTAGAACAGACTAACAATTAGAACAGATTGTAGATGTGCAGTAAAACAGACTGTAGACGTGCAGTAAAATAAACTGCAGTAGAGCAGTAGTAAAGACTGTAAACTGGCATTAGAACAGAATGTAGACATGCAGTAGAACAGACTGTAGATGTGCAGTAGAACAGACTGTTGAGGTGCAGTAATACAGACTGTTGACAATTATTAGAACAGACAGTAGAAATGCAGTAGAACAGACTCTAGACAATTATTAGAACAGACTGTAGACGTCTATTAGAACAGATTGTAGATGTGCATTAGAACAGACTGTAGATGGGCATTAAAAGAGACTGTAGACAATTATTAAAACAGACAATAGTCGTGCAGTAGAACAGACTGTAGACGAGCAGTAGAACAGACTGTAGACTTGCAGTTGAACAGATTGTAGATGTGCATTAGAACAGACTGTAGATGTCCAATAGAACAAATTGTAAACTTGCAGTAGAACAGACTGCAGAGCAACAGTAGTACAGACTCTAGATTGGCATTAGAACAGACTATAGACGTGCAGTAGAAGAGACTATAGAGGAGAAGTAGAACAAACTGTAGAGGTGGAGTAGTAAGGACTGTTATTGGGCATTAGAACAGACTGTATTCAAGCAATAGAAAAGACTATAAATGTCCAGTAGAACAGACTAACGATGCTGCAGAAGAATAGACTTTAAACGTGCATTAGTACAAACTGTAGACGAGCATTAGAACAAACTGTATATGAGTATTAGAGTAGACTGTAGACATGCTTTAGAACAGAATGTATAGGTGCAGTAGTACAGACTGTAGACTTGCATTAGAACAGACTGGAGATGTGCAATAGAACAGACTGTAGACATACAATAGAAGAGACTGTAGAGGTGCAGTTGAACAAAGTTAAGAGCAGCAGTAGTACAGACTCTAGATTGGTTTTAGACAGACTGTAGACGAGCATTAGAAATGACTGTAAACGCCCAGTAGAACAGACTGGTAATGTGCAGAAGAATAGACTCTAGAGGTGCAGTAGTACAAACTGTAGATGAGCATTAGAACAGACTGTATATAAGTATTAGAAAACACTTTAGAAATGCTTTAAAATAGACTGTAGAGCTGCAATAGTTCAGTATTGTAGACGAGCATTAGAAAAGACCGTATATGAGTATTAGAAATTACTAGACATGCTTTAGAACAGACTGTTGAGGAGCAGTAATACAGACTGCAAACGAAATTTATACAGACTGTAGAAGTGCAGTAGTACAGACTGTAGATGTGCAATAGAATAGGATGTAGACGTTTATTAGAACAAACTGTAGACCTGCAGTAGAACAGACTGTAGATGTGCATTAGAAGAGACTATAGACGTTTATTAGAACAGACTGTAGACCTGCAGTAGAACATACCGTAGATGAGCAGTAGTACAGACTGTAGATGTGCATTAGAACAGACTTTAGAAGTACAGTAGTAGAGACTGTATATGTGCAGTAAAACAGACTGTAGACGTGCAGTAGAACAGACTGCAGTAGAGCAGAGGTACAGACTGTAAACTGGCATTAGAACAGACTGTTGTGGTGCAGTTAAACAGACTGTAGACATGCAGTAGAAGAGACTGTAGATGAGCAGTAATACAAACTGTAGACTTGCAATAGAACAGACTGTAGATGTGCATTAGAACAGACTGTAGATGTGCATTAGAACAGACTATAGATGTGCGTTATAACAGACTGTAGACGTGCAGTAGAACAGACTGTAGACTTGCATTAGAACAGACTATAGATGTGCATTAGAACAGACTGTAGATGTGGAGTAAAACAGACTGTAGACGTGCAGTAGAATAAACTGCAGTGGAGCAGTAGTACAGACTGTAAACTGGCATTAGAACAGACTGTAGACATGCAGTAGAACAGACTGTAGAGGTGCAGTTATACAGACTGTAGACGTGCAGTAGAACAGACTGTAAATGAGCAGTAGTACAGACTGTAGACTTTCATTAGAACAGACTGTAGAAGTGCATTAGAACAGACTCTAGATGAGCATTAGAACAGACTTTAGAAGTGCAGTATTAGAGCCTGTAGATGTGCAGTAGAACAGAGTGTAGATGAGCAGTAGTACAGACTGCAGTCTTGCATTAGAACAGACTGTATATGTGCATTAGAACAGACTGTAGATGTGCAGTAGAATAGACTGACGATGTGCAGAAGAATAGACTGTAGAGATGCAGTAGTTGAGACTTTACACGAGCATTAGAAGACACTGTAGATGTGCAGTAGAAGAGACTGTAGAGGTGCAGTAGTACAGAATGTTGACAATTATTAGAACAGACTGTAGACATTCAGTAGAACAGACTGTAGATGTGCATTAGAAGAGATTGTAGACGTTTATTAAAACAGACTATAATCGTGCAGTAGAACAGACTGTAGACGACAATAGAACACACTGTAAAGGTGCAGTTAAAGATACTGTAGACGTGCAGTTGAAAATACTTCAGAGCAGCAGTAGTACAGACTATAGATTGGCTTTAGAACTGACTGTAGACAATTTTTAGAACAGACTGTAGATGTGCAGTAGAACAGACTGTAGATGAGCAGTAGTACAGATTGTAGACTTGCATTAGAACAGACTGTAGATGTGCAGTAAAACAGACTGTAGACGTTCAGTTGAACAGACTGTAGATGTTCATTAGAACAGACTGTAGACATACAATAGAACAGACTGTAGACAAGCATTTTAACAGACTGTAGACATCCAGTAGAAAAGACTGTAGATGTGCAGTAGTACAGACTAAAGACGTGCATTAGAACAGACTATGAGCGAGCATTAGAACAGATTATAGACTGTAGACGTTTATTAGAACAGACTGTAGACGTGCACTAGAACAGACCGTAGATGAGCAGTAGTACAGACTATAGACTTGCATTAGAACAGACTGTAGATGTGCATTAGAACAGACTTTAGAAGTGCAGTAGTAGAGACTGTAGATGTGCAGTAGAACAGACTGTAGAGGTGCAGTTAAACAGACTGTAGAGGTGCTGTTGAACAGACTTTAGAGAAGCAGTTGTACAGTCTCTAGATTGGATTTAGAACAGACTGTAGATGAGCTTTAGAACAGACTGTAAACGACCAGTAGAAAAGACTGACAAAAAAGAGACTGTAGACGACCATTAGAACAAATTGTAGATGCGCAATAGAAGAGACTGTAGAAGTGCATTAGTAGAGAATGTTGACAATTATTAAAACAGACTGTAGACATGCAGTAGAACAGAATCTAGACAATTATTAGAACAGACTGTAGACATCCAGCAGAACAGACTGTAGATGTGCATTAGAAAAGACTGTAAACGTTTATTAAACAGACTATAGTCGCAGTAGAACAGACTGTAGACGTGCAATAGAACAGACTGTAAAGATGCAGTTGAACAAACTGTAGACGTGCAATTTAACAGGCTTCAGAGCTGCAGTAGTACAGACTCTAAATTGGCTTTAGAATAGACTGTAAATGTCCAGTAGAACAGACTGACAATTAGAACAGATTGTAGATGTGCAGTTAAACAGACTATAGACATGCAGTAGAACAGACTGTAGACTTGCATTAGAACATAATGTAGATGTGCATTAGAACAGACTATAGATGTGGAGTAAAACAGACTGTAGACATGCAGTAGAATAAACTGCAGTGGAGCAGTGGTACAGACTGTAAACTGGCATTAGAACAGACTGTAGACATGCAGTAGAAAAGACTGTAGAGGTGCAGTTGTACAGACTGTAGACGTGCAGTAGTTCAGACTGTAGATGAGCAGTAGTACAGACTGTAGACTTGCATTAGAACAGACTGTAGATGTGCATTAGAACAGACTGTAGATGTGCAGTAGTACAGAATGTTGATAATTATTAGAACAGACAGTAGATGTGCAGTAGAACGGACTCTAGTCAATTATTAGAACAGACTGTAGACGTCCAGTAGAACAGATTGTAGATGTGCATTAGAACAGACTGTAGATGCGCATTAGAAGAGACTGTAGACAATTATTAAAACAGACAATAGTCGTGCAGTAGAACAGACTGTAAACAAGCAGTAGAACAGACTGTAGATGTGCAGTAGAACAGACTGTTGAGGTGCAGTAATACAGACTGCAAACGAGCATTATACAGACTGTAGAAGTGCAGTAGTACAGACTGTAGATATGCAGTAGAACAGAATGTAGACGTTTATTAGAACAGACTGTATACCTGCAGTAGAACAGACTGTAGATCTGCATTAGAAAAGACTGTAGACGTTTATTAAAATAGACTATAGTCGTGCAGTAGAACAGACTGTACACGTGCAATAGAACAGACTGTAGAGGTGCAGTTGAACAGACTGTAGATGTGCATTAGAACAGACTGTAGATGTGCATTAGAAGAGACTGTATACAATTATTATAACAGACAATAGTCGTGCAGTAGAACAGACTGTAGACAAGCAGTAGAACAGACTGTAGATGTGCAGTAGAACAGACTGTTGAGGTGCAGTAATACTGACTGCAAACGAGCATTATACAGACTGTAGAAGTGCAGTAGTATTGACTGTAGATGTGCAGTAGAACAGAATGTAGACGTTTATTAGAACAGACTGTATACCTGCAGTAGAACAGACTGTAGATGTGCATTAGAAAAGACTGTAGACGTTTATTAAAACAGACTATAGTCGCAGTAGAACAGACTATAGACGTGCAATAGAACAGACTGTAGAGGTGCAGTTGAACAGACTGTAGATGTGCATTAGAACAGACCGTAAATGTGCAATAGAACAAATTGTAACCTTGCAGTAGAACAGACTGCAGAGCAACAGTAGTACAGACTCTAGATTGGCATTAGAACAGACTGTAGACGTGCAGTAGAAGAGACTGTAGAGGAGAAGTAGAACAAACTATAGAGGTGGAGTAGTAAGGACTGTTATTGGGCATTAGAACAGACTGTATTCGAGCAATAGAACAGACTATAGATGTGCAGTAGAACAGACTAAGGATGCTGCAGAAGAATAGACTTTAAAGGTGCATTAGTAGAGACTGTAGACGAGCATTAGAACAGACTGTATATGAGTATTAGAATAGACTGTAAACATGCTTTAGAACAGACTTTAGTGGTGCAGTAGTACAGACTGCAGACTTGCATTAGAATAGACGGTAGATGTGCAATAGAACAGACTGTAGACATACAATAGAAGAGACTGTAGAGGTGCAGTTGTACAAACTTCAGAGCAGCAGTAGCACAGACTCTAGATTGGTTTTAGACAGACTGTAGACGAGCATTAGAAATGACTGTAAACGTCCAGTAGAACAGACAATGTGCAGAAGAATAGACTCTAGAGGTGCATTACTACAGACTGTAGATGAGCATTAGAACATACTCTATATGAGTATTAGAAAACACTGTAGAAATGCTTTAGAACAGACTGTAGAGATGCAGTTGTATAGATTGTAGACAAGCATTAAAACAGACTGTAGAAGTGCAGTACTTCAGACTGTAGATGTGCAGTAGAAAAGACTATAGCGGTGCAGTAGTACAGAATGTCGACATTTATTATTGCCCTTCTACTGTCTCTTCTAATGCTGCCTACTGTCTGTATTACTGCACCTCTACAGTCTGTACTAAAGCACATCTACAGTCTGTTCTAATGCTCGTCACAGTCTATTCTTATGCAGGTCTTTAGTCTTTACTACTGCACATCTACAGTCTGTTCTAATGGACGCCTACATTCTGTTCTAATGCTCATCTACAGTCTGTTCTATTGTACGTCTACAGTCTTTTCTACTGCACATCAACAGTCTGTTCTAATGCTCGTCTAAAGTCTGTACAACTGCACCTCTACAGTCTGTTCTACTGCATGACTACAGTCTGATCTAATGCCATTTTACAGTCTGTACTATTGCTCTACTGCACTCTATTCTACTGCACGTCTACAGTCATTTTTACTGCACATCTACAATCTGTTCTAATTGTCAGTCTGTTCTACAATCTACAGTCTGTACTAATTCTGCTCTGAAGTCTGTTCAACTGCACGCCTACAGTCTGTTCAACTGCACCTCTACAGTCTGTACTACGGCACTTCTACAGTCTGTTCTAATGCTCATCTACAGTCTGTATTACTGCACCTCTACAGTCTGTAATAAATGCATGTCTACATTTTTTTTTTAAACTAATATACAGTCTGTTCATTTGCTCATCTACAGTCTGTACTACTGCAGCTCTAGAGTCTATTCTTTTGCACATTGTCAGTTTGTTCTACGGACGTTTACAGTCATTTCTATTGTCTGCTTAAAGTCTGTTCTAAGGTAATTCTAGAGTTTGTACTACTGCTGCTCTGATTTCTGTTCACCTGCACGTCTACAGTCTGTTTTACTGCATATCTACAATCTGTTCTAATTGTCAGTCTGTTCTACTGGACGTTTACAGCCTGTTCTAAAGCTCATCTACAGTCTGTTCTAAAGCCAATCTAGAGTCTGTACAACTGCTGCTCTGACATCAGTTCAAATGCACATCTATAGTCTGTTGAACTGGACGTCTACAGTCTGTTTTACTGCACATCTACAGTCTGTTCTAATGCACATCTACAGTCTGTTCCAATGCAAGTCTACAGTCTGTACTACTGCTCATCTACAGTCTGTCTTATTGCACATCTACAGTCTGTTCTGATAAACGTCTACAGTCTGTTCTACTACACATCTACAGTCTGTACAACTGCACCTCTACTGTCTGTTCTACTGGCTGTCTACAGTCTGTTCTAATGCCATTTTACAGTCTGTACTACTGCTCTACTGCACTTCTACAGTCTGTTCTACTGCACGACTATAGTCTGTATAAATAAATGTCTACAGTCTTTTCTAATGCACAACTACAGTGTGTTCTTGTGGAAGTCTACAGTCTGTTCTAATAATTGTCTAGAGTCTGTTCTACTGCACGCCTACAGTCTCTTCTAATAATAGTCAACATTCTGTACTACAGCACCTCTACAGTCTCTTCTACTGCACATCTACAGTTTGTTCTAGTGGTCGTCTACAGTCTGTACTACTTCACCTCTACAGTCTGTTGTAAAGCATGTCTACAGTCTTTTCTAATACTAATGTACAGTCTGTTCTAATGCTCGTGTAAAGTCTTAACTACTGCACCTCTACAGTCTATTATTCTGCACATCGTCAGTCTTTTCTAATGCACATCTACAGTCTGTTCTAATGGACAACTACAGTCTGTTCTAATGCACGTCTATAGTCTGTTCTAATGCTCGTCCACAGTCTGTTCTAATGCAGGTCTTTAGTCTGTACTATTGCACATCTACAGTCTGTTCTACTGGACGTAAACAGTCTGTTATAATGCTCGTCTACAGTCTGTTCTATTGTACGTCTACAGTCTCTTAAAATGCTACTTTACAGTCTGTAACTCTGCTCTACCGCATTTTGTTCTACTGCACGTCTACAGTCTTTTTTATAAACGTCTATAGTCTATTCTAATGCATATCTACAGTCATTACTTCTGTACTTCTAAAGTCTATTCTAATGATCATCAACAGTCTGTTCTAATGCAAGTCTACAGTCTGTGCTACTGCTCATCTACAGTATGTACTACTGCACTTCTAAAATCTGTTCTAATGCTCATCTGCAGTCTGTATTACTGCACCTCTACAATCTGTTCTAAAGCAAATCTATAGTGTTTTCTAATACTCATATAGAGTCTGTTCTAATGCTCGTCTACAGTCTGAACTACTACATTTCTACAGTCTGTTATAAATCATGTCTACAGTGTTTTCTAATACTCATATACAGTCTGTTCTAATGCTCGTCTACAGTCTGTACTACTGCACCTCTATAGTCTATTCTTTTGCACTTTGTCAGTCTGTTCTACTGGACGTTTACAGTTTGTTCTAATGCTTGCCTACAGTCTGTTCTACTGCACGCCTACAGTCTGTTCTACTGCATGTCTGCAGTCTGTTCTGATAAACGTATACAGTCTTTTCTACTACACATCTACAGTCTCTGCTGCTGCACTTCTAAAGTCTGTTTCTAATGCACATCTACAGTCTGTTCTAATGCAAGTCTATAGTCAGTACTACTGCTCATCTTTGGTCTGTTCTAGTGCAGGTCTACAGTCTGTTCTAATAAACGTCTACAGTCTATAGTCTGTTCTAATGCTCGTCCACAGTCCGTTCTAATGCAAGTCTATAATCTGTACTACTGCTCATTTACAGTCTGTTCTAATGCAAGTCTACAGTCTGTACTACTGCTCATTTACGGTCTGTTCTACTGCAGGTCTACAGTCTGTTGTAATAAACGTCTACAGTCTGTTCTACTGCACATCTACAGTCTGTACTACTGCACTTCTACAGTCTGTTCTAATGCTCGTCTACAGTCTGTATTACTGCACGTCTATAGTCTGTACTACTGCACATCTACAGTCTGTTCTAAAGCATGTCTAGAGTGTTTTTAATACTCATATACAGTCTGTTCTAATGCTCGTCTACAGTCTGAACTACTGCACCTCTACAATCTGTTCTAAAGCATGTCTACAGTGTTTTCTAATACTCATATACAGTCTGTTCTAATGCTCGTCTACAGTCTGAACTACTGCAACTCTACAGTCTGTTCTAAAGCATATCTACAGTATTTTCTAATACTTATATACAGTCTGTTCTAATCCTCATCTACAGTCTGTACTACTGCACCTCTAGAGTCTATTCTTCTGCACTTTCTCAGTCTGTTCTACAGGTTGTTTACTGTTTGTTCTAATGCTCGTCTACAGTCTCTTCCAAAGCCAATCTAGAGTCTGTTCTACTTCTGCTCTGAAGTCTATTCAACTGCACATCTACAGTCTGTTCAACTGCACCTCTACAGTCTTTTCTATTGTTAATAGATAATAATTGTCTAGAGTCTGTTATACTGCACGTCTACAGTCTCTTTTAATAATTGGCAACATTCTGTACTACTGCACCTCTACAGTCTCTTCTACTGCACATCTACAGTTTGTTCTAATGGTCGTCTAGAGTCTGTACTACTGGAACTCTACAGTCTGTTCTAAAACATGTCTACAGTCTTTTCTAATACTCATGTACAGTCTGTTCTAATGCTCGTGTAAAGTCTCAACTACTGCCCTCTACAGTCTATTCTTTTGCACATCTACAGTCTGTTCTAATGCACATCTACAATCTGTTCTAATGGAATTCTCCAGTCTGTACTACTGCTCGTCTACAGTTTGTTCTACTGCTCTTCTACAGTCTGTTCTAAAAACGTCTACAGTCTGTACTACTGCACATCTACAGTTTGTACTAAAGCTTGTCTAGAGTGTTTTCTAATACTAATATACAGTCTGTTTTAATGCTCGTCTACAGTCTGTACAACTGCACCTCTACTGCCTGTTCTAAAGCATGTCTAGAGTGTTTTCTAATACTCATATAGAGTCTGTTCTAATGATCATCTACAGTCTGAACTACTGCACCTCTACAGTCTTTTCTAAAGCCAATCTAGAGTCTGTACTACTGCTGCTCTAAAGTCTGTTCAACTGCACGTCTACAGTCTGGTCTACTGCACATCTACAGTTTGTTTTAATGCTCCTCTACAGTCTGTACTACTGCACCTCTACAGTCTCTTCTATAGCATGTCTACAGTCTTTTCTAATAGTCATGTACAGTCTGTTCTAATCCTCGTGTAAAGTCTCAACTACTGCAACTCTTCAGTCTATTCTTCTGCACCTCGTCAGTCTGTTCTACTGCACATCTACAGTCTATTCTAATGGACATCTACTGTATGTTCTAATGAAAGTCTACAGTCTGTACAACTGCTCATCTACAGTCTGTTCTACTGCACGTGTACAGTCTGTTTTATTGCTAATCTACAGTCTGTTCTACTGCACGTTTACAGTCTGTTCTAATACAAGTCTACAGTCTCTACTACTGCTCATTTACAGTCTGTTCTACTACACATCTACAGTCTCTACTACTGCACTTCTAAAGTCTGTTCTTAAGCAGATCTACACTCTCTTCTAATGCTCGTCTACAGTCTGTACTACTGCATTTCTATAGTCTATTCTTCTGCTCATTGTCAGTCTGTTCTACTGGATGTTTAAAGTCTGTTCTAATGCTCGTCTACAGTCAGTTTTACAGTCTGTTCTAATGCAAGTCTATAGTCTGTTTTACTACTCATCTACGGTCTGTTCTTTTGCAGGTCTACAGTCTGTTCTAATAAACGTCTACAGTCTGTTCTACTGCACATCTACAGTCTGTTCTAATGCAAGTCTAGAGTGTTTTCTAATACTCATATACAGTCTGTTCTAATGCACGTCTACAGTCAGAAATACTGCACCTTTTACAATCTGTTCTAAAGCATGTGCAGAGTGTTTTCTAAAACTCATATAGAGTCTGTTCTAATCCTCGTCTACAGTCTGAACTACTGCAGCTCTACAGTCTATTCTAAAGCATGTCTAGAGTGTTTTCTAATACTCATATACAGTCTGTTCTAACGCTTGTCTACAGTCTGTACTACTGCATCTCTACAGTCTATTCTTCTGCACATTGTCAGTCTGTTCTACTGGACGTTTACAGTCTTTTCTAATTCTCATCTACAGTCTGTATTACTGCACCTCTACAGTCTGTTCTAAAGCATGTTTAGAGTGTTTTCCAATACTCATATACAGTCTGTTCTAATGTTCGTCTACAGTCGGAACTACTGCACCTCTACATTTTGTTATAAAGCATATCTAGAGTGTTTTCTAATACTTATATAGAGTCTGTTCTACTGGACGTTTATAGCCTGTTCTAATGCTTGTCTATAGTCTAGAGTCTGTACTACTGCTGCTCTGAAGTCTGCTCAACTGCACGTGTACTGTCTGTTCACCTGCACCTCTACAGTCTGTTCTAATGCCAGTTTACAGTCTGTACTACTGCTCTACTACAGTCTCGTCCACTGCATGTCTGCAGTCTGTTTTACTGCACATCAACAGTCTGTTCGAATGTACATCTACTGTCTGTTCTAATGCAAGCCTACAGTCTGTAATACTGCTCATCTACAGTCTGTTCTACTGCACGTCTACAGTCTGTTCTAATGCACATCTACAGTCTGTTCTAATGTAAGTCTACAGTCTGTACTACTGCTCATCTACAGTCTGTTCTACTACACGTGTACAGTCTCTACTACTGCACTTTTAAAGTCTGTTCTAATGCAAATCTATAGTCTGTTTTACTGCTCATCTACGGTCTGTTCTACTGCAGGTCTACAGTCTGTTCTAATAAACATCTAAAGTCTTTTCTTCTGCACATCTACAGTCTGTTCTAACTGCACATCCACAGTCTGTTCTAATGTAAGTCTACAATCTGTACTACTGCTCATCTGTACTCTGTTCTAATGCTCGTCTACAGTCTGAACTACTGCAGCTCTACAGTCTATTCTAAAGCATGTCTAGAGTGTTTTCTAATACTCATATACAGTCTGTTCTAATGGTTGTCTACAGTCTGTACTACTGCATCTCTACAGTCTATTCTTCTGCACATTGTCAGTCTGTTCTACTGGACGTTTACAGTCTTTTCTAATTCTCATCTACAGTCTGTATTACTGCACCTCTACAGTCTGTTCTAAAGCATGTTTAGAGTGTTTTCCAATACTCATATACAGTCTGTTCTAATGTTCGTCTACAGTCGGAACTACTGCACCTCTACATTTTGTTATAAAGCATATCTAGAGTGTTTTCTAATACTTATATAGAGTCTGTTCTACTGGACGTTTATAGCCTGTTCTAATGCTTGTCTATAGTCAGTTCTAAAGCCAATCTAGAGTCTGTACTACTGCTGCTCTGAAGTCTGCTCAACTGCATGTGTACTGTCTGTTCACCTGCACCTCTACAGTCTGTTCTAATGCCAGTTTACAGTCTGTACTACTGCTCTACTACAGTCTCGTCCACTGCACGTCTACAGTCTGTTTTACTGCACATCTACAGTCTGTTCTAATATACATCTACTGTCTGTTCTAATGCAAGCCTACAGTCTGTAATACTGCTCATCTACAGTCTGTTCTACTGCACGTCTACAGTCTGTTGTAATGCACATCTACAGTCTGTTCTAATGTAAGTCTACAGTCTGTACTACTGCTCATCTAAAGTCTGTACTAATACTGTACAGTCTCTACTACTGCACTTTTAAAGTCTGTTCTAATGCAAATCTATAGTCTGTTTTACTGCACATCTACGGTCTGTTCTACTGCAGGTCTACAGTCTGTTCTAATAAACGCCTTGTAGCAGATCAGCCTCCAGAACGCCACACGGATTATAACATTTGTTTAATCACTTACAGACCTCCAAACTGTTTCACTAAGGGTCTTCAAGATTAACAACTGTTGTTTCACCATCGGCCTCCAGAGACAGGCCGTGGATGTAAATCTTGAGAAGAAGACATGCTAACCCCGTTTTCTTTCAGATAAAAGGACACCAACGTGTTTTGCTAAGGACAGGAAACTTATTAATGACTTTGTTTTGCTTTTATAAGAATTGGATCTTCGTTCTACCCAGCACCGTGTCAAAGGTGACACATGGAACATCACAGACTGCTAGACGCCATGTCCAAAAGCCGTAAATCGTGTAGATAAGGTGTCCATCCAGCTTTCTCGAGAACACTTTATTCTAATCCTGATTGACAGTTGAAAATGTCTTTGATCATAGTCGTTCGGGCATGGTCAAACACTACCCCCTTTTGGTTTAACTGGACAAATGACTCTGCACTCAAGAAGGACATTTGGTGTTATTTCATTAAAGGACATTTTGTTATTTTATTACTTAGAAAGATTGTGAATGTACTAACAATTATACTGTTTGTTTCCAGGATGCAGAGTTTTACAAGTCAACTAATTCCTTCCATTCCTACAGAGTTACGTTTTATGTTAATAAAATGTAATGAATATATTTTTTTATAATAAGTCTGACAAATGTTTCTTTGCATAATCCTGCAAGTACGAATGTGTTTGTGTGTTTTACGAAAACCAAGGAAAATAGGGTGAAACAAAAGGAATGTTTAAGACATAGTTTAAACATTTAAACTCCCCCCCAAAGCAATGCCT
Source organism: Neodontobutis hainanensis (assembly GCA_024349245.1). Classification (NCBI taxonomy): domain Eukaryota; kingdom Metazoa; phylum Chordata; class Actinopteri; order Gobiiformes; family Odontobutidae; genus Neodontobutis; species Neodontobutis hainanensis. Next base: position 22,826 of record JALDNG010001129.1, on the reverse strand, counting down.
TCCTCCGTAAGACACACCCTGTCAAAAGTGTTAAAAGTGACCGCTGGTCAAAAACACGCTCTCTGCACTACTCTCCGTCTCCTCTTCACTTCGCTCTGGACCTCTTGTCCGTTCAGGGCTGTAGGCCTCGGACCTCTCACAAGCTCCGGACCTCGTGTAACGAGTAAATTTTCTTTGTACTTTAAAGCCTGCAAGTTTAGCTTGCCGCGATAAAGTTTCCTTCACACAGCTGTTCAAAGTAGCTTACTTCTTGCCAGCCTGCCAACAAAAGGAAGTTGCCTCGCTTTTATTTTTGAAGATTTCCTGCCTGCAAAGAGTTAGCTTGACTAAAATCTAACTTTCTCGAGCAAGTTTAAGCCAGCAACACAGCCGCTAAACCTTCTCCAGTGGACTTCGCAATAACTTTGAAAGACTCAATTTTACTCGTGTACGACGCTGATGCTAAAAGGCTTGGCTAGTTGTGACAGTAACGACGCTTTTGAATCTCCCGGGCCCACGGCAGCCCTCTGGAGAGTGGAAACAGCAGGCCATCCTGGAGGCGATAAACGCCATCGGTTGCGACAGGGTTCCGGACAACCTCTAGACCTCTCGCCGCTAAGATCTGAGACCAATCACGACCCCCAGGGTGAGTCTAAACGTTAGTTACACAAGTTTGGCGTCTAACTGTCTAAACATAACAGCCTTGGCCTCAGAAACCGTCATCGAACCCCTTTAAACGCTCCGTAACAGCCCCTCATCTAATAATAGAGTTAATAATCAATAGGCATACTTTCTTTTGTTTCACAAAATCCTCTGAAAGTAAAGTGTTTTATCGTTCTTTGATTTACCCATTCATGTGTCAATAATTATCCCTTTGTGTCATTTCCCTGTCATTATTCACTGTTTAAATTTTTATAATCTTTAATAAAACCCCATAAAGACATTTACTGTTTCAATGTTTAATTCATTAATTTTCAAAACGAGAAGAATTTACTTCCTTTAGATTAATGAGACTAGACTAAACAGTTTCTCTGGATCTGTTCAAAACTAGAGTGGTGCTCGAAAGAAATTAATATTTTGATAAGCAAAATATTAATTATTAATTTCCATAATTAATATTTATATTAATTATTAATTAATAAGACCATATTCCCTACATATTATTTTTGACGCGTGAGCCTCGGAAGAATTTTCTTGATTAAACATTAGAATCACTCAATATCCAAAGTCTTTACAAAATTGCTGTCCACTGAAAGCTGTGCCTTTGTTGTGCTGTTGCTTAGCAATGCGTTTAACCGCGTGCGTGTGTGTGTGTGTGTGTGAGAGTTGTGCTTTTGTTTGTTAAGTGTGAAGCGCTGTCGAAATTGCTAATTCAAATCGTACCAGCTGGACTGATATTATTTTGAATTACAATTAGTATTGTACGTACATTTATGGCCAGAGCATTAATCAAGTACTTGTTAAAAGTTGCTTAGAGTCTGTTACAAAGCTTAGAGACTCTGCAAATTGCATGCATGTTAAACACACGAGACAAAGTGTGTAACTTCATATGGGCCCGAGACAAAAACTAACTACTGTGCTACGCCAGAGTTAAGTTAAAATTGTCTCTTACAAGTTGAAAAAAAAATTGCCGCGTTACACCGGAATTTTATGAGAAAACTTGTCTTGCCTAAGGCTTATGAGCCTGGGTGTATTTTGAATGGATTAAAAAAAAAAACCCGTGCTGTAGGCCTTCACAGACTAGCTAACTGTGAAAACCCTCCCCCTAAAAGCCACGTGGGCTGCCGTGCGTTTTGTCTAAAAACGTGGTTTGAGCCTGCTGTAAATGTGCTTGTGTTTAAAACGTGGCCTTGTACCTGCCTTGTACAAAGCGCTGCTGTGTTTAAACCGCTGGTTCAACAAGTTGTAGACGTCCCAAGTCAGTCTCTGACTGGAGCTAAAAACAAACTTTGCCCCGGCACCCTCAAAGGGGCGTGCCGGAGACTTCATTTCGGAAGCCAGAGACTCACGAGAGTCTCTATCGCCCCCTAGCGGAAAGAAGTGGTAAAACCACTGACTCACGAGAGTCTTTATCTCCCCCTAGCGGAAAGAAGTAGTAAAACCACAGACACAAGTTTCTACTGCCCCTAGCGGAAGAGAAGTGCGAAACTTCTAAAAATCTCAGAGGAGCTCTACGCCTCTCTCTGGTGGTCACTCAACGGAATTACACTTTTCCTTAAAACAGTGACTAATTCAAGTTTAGAACTTAACAACTGAATAATTTAAGCTTTCATTGACACTGAAAAGCCTGATTGAATTAACATAAAAGTGAATTACTCTGCGTTATTAACAACTACTGAACTGCTATTAAGCTGTTTTTGTTTGTTGTTAATGCCTGTGTTTAACAACCTTGAATGCACAATAGAGTTAACTAACAATTGTGACATTTTTAATGAACATTGCATCTGCTTTTGGAAAATCTTTGATGCTAACCCTGCATTTAATTTGATTGATTAATTTGTCTTGATTAACAATTTAAGACTTGTTTTGTGACTTTCCTATCTACACAGGATTTGTCAAATTGGAATGCTAATGCTAACAGCTTACTAACACTACGACAACCCTGCTGTTACGTCTGAACAGACTTAACCCTGCACGAATTTTGTCATAGCTGTAATTTAAAAGCTGATTACCTGCATGAATTGTTAGATTAAACCCACTGATTCTGCACTGTTAATTTTACAAATTAGCACTGTCAACCCTCATTAACATTCACACCACTAGGCTATTGCTACATAGTCACTGCTTAATACTAGCATAAGGTCATTTCACTCAGAAATAGACTTTATACCAACTTCCACTTCAACAATTCCTTCTTTTATTACTTTCAATCTGACTTATTTCACTTAATACCCCTTTTATTTTAATTTAATTGTAATTTTATTTTATTTTAAATAAAATAAAATGTTAACTTTAATTTTTATTCCTTCATTATTTTTTTTTATTATTTACACTTTTACTCAGATTTTCAAAATCCTTTTACAGTCTGCTTGAGTTTTACGCGCTTCTTCGTAACACTCTACAAGTAGTAACTCTCTCCTTGCAGTTAAAACGTAATCTAACAATAACTCACTTTCTCAGAGAAACCCCATTTCTCAACAAGTCTGACTCACAGTCTACAGGTTCTGGTAGTCCCATCAAGCTTCTGGATCACTTAGACTAGGCTCTAAATGATTTAACAGAACAGGTGCTACCCCAATATGTTGACGAGATTCAAACCACACCTCCCAACGAGCTAGATTCAGTTCTTAGCTCCTTGATTAGCATTGCGCTAACCTATAAGCCAAAAGACAAGGATCTAACTAAGCTGTTAGGTCAAATGGCTACTGTTATGCGCAGCAGAAACACGCTGAGGATCTCCTGGCACGCAGCCACGAGAAAATCCAGGTCCAGAAACAGGACCTCGCCCGCTTCCAACGCGATATCAAGACATTGAATCAGGAACTCCAGCTGACCCAAGGAGCCCTGGAGAATTCTGAAAAACAGAACCAAGAGTTACAAACTCTTGCACAAACACTCCAAAGACAGAACCTGACTTTGAGGAGTTACACACCAAACTCCAGATAACTGAGGGGACCCTCAGTGACCTAAGGAACGAGCTGAGCGAAACAAGGTCTGCTCGTGACCTAGCAGAACTGCAGCTCAGTGACCATCGCAATGAGCACGACGCTATGCGAGAGGAACTCATCAAAGCAGGCAAAAGTGCACAGCTGTCCGCGAATATGCTGGCACAGGAAGCTCGGCGGAGAGAGTCCCTGAGTGCACGGGTAGAGGCCCTCACTCAACAAGGTGACTTAGACCGCCAGCTTATTGAACAACTTCAGGCGTGCTTAACAGAAGCCCCAGATACAACCAGGTAACAAAACAGAGTTTAAAAGCACTGCGAACCAAGTGCTGGTTACACCGGCATACCAACCTGTTAAACCAAAGGAAAACTCCCAGGAGGGAGCTACCTCACTAACTAATCTGATTTCTCGACCCCTACCGCCTCGCTTGGACGCAACGGAAAGAGGACCAACCGTGCCGAGCCCGGCCGTCTTTCCGCGAGCTTCCACAGGTAGGCATTCGGATTACTTCGCACTACCAAAAGGTAGGCAATCGGACTTTGTCCCACAACCAGCTTTGAAACAGAGACATCTGGACTACGGTCCCACTAACAGAGACTTTGACAAAATTGCGTGTCATATCACTCGCTTTGAGCCCCATCAAGGAGCGCCTTATGACGTGAGTGCTTATCTTCGCGACATTGAATTCTACCTACAAAGAATACCCAATGTTACTGCGGACAAAATCTTTCTGATAAAACTAACATCAAGCAGAGATGTTAGTAGCTTCATCGAACATCAACCTCCTGAGGTCCAAGCTGACTTTGATCTCCTTAGTCAGTCTCTCATGGTGGAATTCTCAGATGTTACGGTAAATGTGGGTCTGACTGCCGCCTAATGATCAAACAGGCACGGCCAGAGTCCCCACAGCTATACTATCATCGGCTACGCAAAAGCTTATTTCGGTCCACTCAATGAACCAAACATGGAGGAGGATAAAAACTTCAAAGCCCTCTTTGTGCAAAACCTCCATCCAACTACCAGCCATCATCTTGCTTTCTGCATGCCCACAAACGCAGACCAGCCACCAACTTCGCGAGCTGGCAATGCGGGCATTCACTAAACAGAGGCTGAGGCAGACTAAACGCGTCAAAAGCCAGACACTCTTGTCACCGTAGATCGGAGCCTAGCGCTCGAAGGAGCGCCGACCTCCAATCCAAATGGCCCAGGAGCCTCCCGCTTTCCAGACAGGAAAGAGGGACCTCGACCACACAAAAGAGAGCCGGGTCCACACCCGACCTGGCCTGAACGTAAGTTCAAAGACCAGGGCCCTCAATGGAGACCTCGGTTCGAAAATAAATTTCGAACCAATCCAAACCGTAACCAAAGGGGGTCCTATCAAAACCGCGACGACAGGAGAAACCATTATCGCCTGTCCCAAGACCAACGATCATCAGGTAGCTCACCTGTCAAACGACAAAATCATGCGAGACCGAGCCCTGAAACTGACTGATCGCGATAGCGAAAGGAGTCTGACTACAGAGGAGGCTCGGGCCATAGAACGCATACTCAAACGACGCGCGAAAAGTCCAAGGACAAGGCTGATCTGTATACGGTGGAGGCCTCTAAGGCCCCGATTCAGACACAGTCACAACCGATCCAAGTCGACTTAACACGCAACTAAAAATACAGAGTCTACTGAAGGAATGAACATCTCCCAGACCTGTACCTAGGCTCTGACGATCCAGAGCCACTCAATGACATTGTCCAGGACCCTAGCATGGACAACACGGAGGGAAGTGATCCAGATCACAAATACCCCAGTCCGTCCTAGCGCCGTCCAAGTGAACCCAAACATCGGGCTGTGCCATGACCACGCCACGACTATCGAATGTGAAACACCCTTTCACCAATTTCTGGGTCACCTAACTGAAAAGGAGTAGCTCAAAGCTTTATCTCTCTGTCTTGTTAGAAGACCACTTGACGCACAAAGCACTTCTCGACACAGCCGCTGACATCAGCCTAATTTCAGGCAACCTGTTCAGATCACTCCAGGCTATAGCGAGAAGATCCCACAGGGACTTGAAGTCCCACCCGTGCTCTTTAGAAATAAGGCCTTACTCTGATGATCGGACGATCATCAACAAGGTAGCCTTAGTCCAACTGACCATCGGACCCATGACACTGATACACCCAGTGTACGTGTCCCACCTTGACAATGTCCCACTTCTGATTGGAAAAGACATCCTCAATCGCTTGAACCACTGATCAACTTCAAGCAGCTGAAGATTTGGGCCCAAGTGCGAGAACCACTTCCAATCTTACTGAATGAATCTCAGTGCTATGCGATTGATAGGGAATCACCAATCGGCAGGGTAGCCACCGACATCGCTGGTACAACAACCATGCAACCTCGGTGCGAACCAAACCCCTTTACATTGGCGTGACAACTTCCTATGCACGCTGAAGGACCCATTAGCGATGACACCCCAGATTGTCAATGGCATCTCACTGGAAGCAACTCCAGTCGACAATGTCGTGATGGCCTTATGGGCTGACAAATCTGCCATCAGCCAGGAGCTGTTTAACACTCTAACGCAGATAAACCCGTGCCTGACCTTCATAAAGAAGCGCACTAGGTTCCCTGCTAACCCCACACCGACTCATGCGTTAACCGCCATCGGTCTATGCTCTGCCATCGTACGATGGAACAAAAGAGAACTGACCCACACGTTTGCTGTCATCACTAATCTCTCACATTCAGTGTACATTGGGGCTGACATGCTAGTCAGACTCGACGCACAAGTCGACACCATTAACAACGTTCTCTGGTCCCTGACTGGAGTACGTAAAGAATCACTTTCACTGACCAAAGGAAACTTGAGATCGGGTCAAACGATCCCCGACGTGTGTCAGGTAAGTAACGACTGCCATCTCACGATACCGCCGCGTAACATCATGGACATACGTCTGAAAGCGTTTCCAGGACAACAAGTTAACTCTTCACAAGCGTTCTTCCAACCGTCGCCTCTGTTCGCTGAGTTAGGCTTGTCTGTCCAGGCAACACCCCTGGTCGAGCTCGACTCTCGATCAACACACGTGCTAGTGCAGAATCCTACTGCCAATAGCATTCTCGTCCCGAAGGCCACACCTTTAGGTTGGCTGATTGACACTAGGTTCCATGACTGTGAACTCAGAATCCCAGTCATAGGACGTATGCCACACTCACTCGCGACTGAACAACAGGAGACCGGAGTTGTCTACACAAAACCTTCCGGAGCAATCGCCATATACCCCTCACTTGTGGTCGATACCGACACTATCTGCAGGGTCGATCTGGCTGATGCTGAGGTAATGGTTGTACAGACAGGCTCCCTGCTCTCCCTCGATACAGACAAAGACCTGAACGATCAGGCAGACCTCATGGCAAAACAAGGGGCTCTAGACAAAGCTCTCTGGCAATTCCAGCCAGAAACCTCGTACGATCGACCCTTCCCACCCAACCCACCCATTCTGTCTGTCTGGTTACCCGATCTAAGGCAACCGCAACGTGCCTCGGCTCTGACCCCTGCAGACCCATCAACTTCCTTTCTTTCTTTCACTGGTTCCGGCCTCGTTCTCTTCAAGCAGCGGACTCGGCAATCCACAAACTTATGCTTTACCTTTCAGACCCGATGTCTAACCCCATCAGACACTGATTTTCCTCCGACGCATATCTTACAAAGCTATGGGCGGTGCGCGCTCAACTCCACCTGCGTCATGGCTTGCTTGTTCACGCCTCTGACACCCTCACTTCACCTGCGTCAGAGGCCTCAGAGCCTAAGGGGGTCATGCTAACGCACGCACATGACGCTCCTTTAGCAGGCCACAGAGGTGTCCGCGCAACACATCAGGCACTTCAACAAGTGGCATACTGGCCACACATGCAAATGGCCGTGGCAGAATACATCAAAGGCTGCCTAGTATGCTGCCAATCTCAACCGACAAGACCACTCCATCGTGCACCCTTACAAAGAAGGGGCATTTCTTTTCCGTGGTCTGACCTCCAAATCGATTGGATGGGACCCCTGACTAAATCAACAAGGGGCAACAAATACATCCTAATGGTCACCTGTGCCTTCACTAAATGGGTGGAAGGACTTCCAGCCCCAAACGACACGGCACCGACCACAGACTTTCTACTCATGAACCACGTGTTCTCCAGATTCGGCTTACCCTGTAAGGTCGATTCTGACCCTTGGGACTCACTTCACCGCCGAGGTGATGGGACATCTGTGGCAAACCATGGGCAAAATTCCACGTCAGCCACCACCCCCAGTCCTCAGGCCAAGTAGAAAGAGCAAACCGAACGGTGATCGACATCCTAAAGAAATATGTTGCATCTAATCACCGAGACTGGGACGTCAAACTGCACTTGGTCCTGATGGCTATCAGAGCCACGGCACACACGGCGACCGGAGTCTCCCCGTTTGAGCTCATGACCGGTAGGCAGATGATGCTTCCCCTACACTTACTGTATCAGCCAGGAGAGGCTAACATCGCTACGGCCTATACCACACACCAGTACATGGCTGATCTCCAGGCACACCTGAGAATCACCTTAGCCTTTGCCCAGGAAAACTAGGCAAAAGGGCAGAAGGACGTAAGGTCTATTATGACCAAAAGTCATCTAGGGACGAACTACAGGTGGGAGACAAAGTGTGGTACTACATGTTCAGCCAACTCACTGGACAAACAAGAGGTGGTACCAACCGACTAACGCTGAAATTCCTCCCGCGTTGGGCGGGACCGTACACCATTGTCAACAAACTATCCCCGGTGGTGTATCAGATAAAGATCACCAAAGGGAGAAAGGAACCCACTCTCAAGTGGATACACTGCAACCAGATAAAGTTGCACAAAACCCCATGGGATCTACAGGGACGCTTCACGCCCCAAGTAGTCTTAAACGGATCCCTTAGCTCGCAGTAACCACTAACAACTAACCTCTAACCTCTAACTCTGATTTCCTAACTCTTTTCACCTTTCAGTGGTAACTGTGAGTAATTCAATAACTGTAACTGATAACTCTGGTTTTCCTGTCAATGAATCAATTCTCGTTGCAACCGCCGCTGTGTGTACCTTGTGTAACCTCGGTGCTCACAAGCGAATACCGCTAACATTTCCACTGTAATAGACAAGTCTCGGAGTAACAGCAGCAACTCCAAACGCTTTAAAAAAACGTTGAAAGACACTGTGTCAGTGGTAAACACTCACAGTGAGACTCTAAAACCAACCAAACCAAACTGTAGACCATACACACACTCAAATGGTCGCCTTGCTGATAAATGACACGCTCATAGACATCAGCTCCTCAGTGGACAGCCGAGCAATGAGAAGAATTCTTTGAAGGATCACGCATAACCATTATGTCCCTTACATAATCACTATGTATATCCTTGTCCCTAAATGCATGCAAAGTCCCTCCAAGTTATGATCCTCCTAACATATTTTCTTTTATTATAAACACCTCCTAAACTTTAAACAAACTAAATGAGACAGCTCTCTCATTTCTTTATTTCACAATAAGTCCTTCTTTAAGTGATAAACTTAATCTATCTCCATTAGCAACGGATATAATACAAACCAAGTAAAGCCCCTTTACACTTGTATACTTTTCCTTAATCACGTTTGCATCATTACACCTGTTATGACGCCAAACTATGTGTTTAACGTGTGGCTTACTCCCTGGTCTGCAAGGATGTCGACACGGAAACTTGTGAAACCAGCTTCGTGTCGAAAGGGGGGACTGTAGCAGATCAGCCTCCAGAACGCCACACGGATTATAACATTTGTTTAATCACTTACAGACCTCCAAACTGTTTCACTAAGGGTCTTCAAGATTAACAACTGTTGTTTCACCATCGGCCTCCAGAGACAGGCCGTGAATGTAAATCTTGAGAAGAAGACATGCTAACCCCGTTTTCTTTCAGATAAAAGGACACCAACGTGTTTTGCCAAGGACAGGAAACTTATTAATGACTTATAAGAATTGGAACTTCGTTCTACCCAGCACCGTGTCAAAGGTGACACATGGAACATCACAGACTGCTAGGCGCCATGTCCAAAAGCCGTAAATCCTGTAGATAAGGTGTCCATCCAGCTTTCTCGAGAACACTTTATTCTAATCCTGATTGACAGTTGAAAATGTCTTTGATCATAGTCGTTCGGGCATGGTCAAACACTACCCCCTTTTGGTTTAACTGGACAAATGACTCTGCACTCAAGAAGGACATTTGGTGTTATTTCATTAAAGGACATTTTGTTATTTTATTACTTAGAAAGATTGTGAATGTACTAACAATTATACTGTTTGTTTCAGGATGCAGAGTTTTACAAGTCAACTAATTCCTTCCATTCCTACAGAGTTACGTTTTATGTTAATAAAATGTAATGAATATATGTTTTTATAATAAGTCTGACAAATGTTTCTTTGCATAATCCTGCAAGTACGAATAAGTTTGTGTGTTTTACGAAAACCAAGGAAAATAGGGTGAAACAAAAGGAATGTTTAAGACTTAGTTTAAACATTTAAACTCCCCAAAGCAATGCCTTCCTCCGTAAGACACACCCTGTCAAAAGTGTTAAAAGTGACCGCTGGTCAAAAACACGCCTCTGCACTACTCTCCGCCTCCTCTTCACTTCGCACTGGACCTCTTGTCCGCTCAGGGCCGTAGGCCCTCGAACCTCTCACAAGCTCCGGACCTCGTAACGAGTAAATTTTCTTTGTACTTTAAAGCCTGCAAGTTTAGCTTGCCGCGATAAAGTTTCCTTCACACAGCTGTTCAAAGTAGCTTACTTCCTGCCAGCCTGCCAACAAAAGGAAGTTGCCTCGCTTTATTTTTGAAGATTTCCTGCCTGCAAAAGAGTTAGCTTGACTAAAATCTAACTTTCTCGAGCAAGTTTAAGCCAGCAACACAGCTGCTAAACCTTCTCCAGTGGACTTCAATAACTTTGAAAGACTCAATTTTACTCGTGTACGACGCTGATGCTAAAAGGCTTGGCTAGTTGTGACAGTAACGAGACGCTTTTGAATCTCCCGGCCCACGGCAGCCCTCTGGAGAGTGGAAAAAGCAGGCCATCCTGGAGGCGATAAACGCCATCGGTTGCGACAGGGTTCCGGACAACCTCTAGACCTCTCGCCGCTAAGATCTGAGACCAATCACGACCCCCAGGGTGAGTCTAAACGTTAGTTACACAAGTTTGGCATCTAACTGTCTAAACATAACAGCCTTGGCCTCAGAAACCGCCATCGAACCCCTTTAAACGCTCCGTAACAGCCCCTTATCTAATAATAGAGTTAATAATCAATAGGCCTACTTTCTTTTGTTTCACAAAATCCTCTGAAAGTAAAGTGTTTTATCGTTTCTTTGATTTACCCATTCATGTGTCAATAATTATCCTTTGTGTCATTTCTGTCATTATTCACTGTTTAAATTTTTATAATCTTTAATAAAACCCCATAAAGACATTTACTGTTTCAATGTTTAATTCATTAATTTTCAAAAACGAGAAGAATTTACTTCCTTTAGATTAATGAGACTAGACTAAACAGTTTCTCTGGATCTGTTCAAAACTAGAGTGGTGCTCTGAAAGAAATTAATATTTTGATAAGCAAAATATTAATTATTAATTTCATAATTAATATTCATATTAATTATTAATTAATAAGACCATATTCCCTACAGTCTACAGTCTGTTCTTCTGCACATCTACAGTCTGTTCTAACTGCACATCCACAGTCTGTTCTAATGTAAGTCTACAATCTGTACTACTGCTCATCTATACTCTGTTCTACTGCACGCCTACAGTCTGTTCTTATAAACGCCTACAGTCTGTTATACTACACAGCTACAATCTCTACTACTGCACTTCTAAAGTCTGTTCTAATGCACATCTACAGTCTGTTCTAATGCTCGTCCACAGTCTGTACTACTGCATCTCTAGAGTCTATTCTTCTGCACATTGTCAGTCTCTTCTACTGACGTTTACAGTCTGTTCTAATGCTTGTCTGCAGTCTTTACACGAGCATTAGAACAGACTGTATATGAGTATTAGAAAAGACTGTAAACGTCCAGTAGAACAGACTGACAATGTGCAGAAGAATAGACTGTAGAGATGCACTAGTACAGACTGTAAACGCGCATTAGAACAGACTGTATATGAGTATTAGAAAACACTCTAGACATGCTTTAGAACAGACTGTAGAGGTGCAGTAGTTCAGACTATAGACTAGCATTAGAACAGACTATATATGAGTATTAGAAAATACTCTAGACATGCTTTAGAACAGACTGTAGAGGTGCAGTTGTTCAGACTATAGACGAGCATTAGAACAGACTGTAGATGTGCAGTAGAAGAGACTGTAGAGCTGCAGTATTATAGACTGTTGACAATTATTAGAAGGACTGTAGACGTGCAGTAGAACGGACTGTAGACAATTATTAGAACAGACTGTAGACTTGCAGTAGAACAGACTGATGATGCTGCAGAAGAATAGACTTTAAAGGTGCATTACTACAGACTGTACACGAGAAATAGAACAGACTGTATATGAGTATTAGAATAGACTGTAGACATGATTTTAGAACAGACTGTAGAGGTGCAGTAGTACAGACTCTAGACAAGTAGTAGTTCAGACTGTCGACTTGCATTAGAACAGACTGTAGATGTGCATTAGAACAGACTGTAGATGTACAATAGAACAGACTGTAGAGGTGCAGTTCAACAGACTGTAGACGTGCAGTTGAACAGTCTTCAGAGCAGCAGTAGTACAGACTCTAGATTGGCTGTAGAACAGACTGTAGACGATCATTAGAATAGACTGTAAACGCCTAGTAGAACAGACTGTCAATGTGCAGAATAATAGATTCTAGAGGTGCAGTAGTACAGACTGTAGATGAGCATTAGATCAGACTGTATATGAGTATTAGAAAACACTGTAGACATGCTTTAGAACAGACTGTAGAGGTCTAGTTGTACAAACTGTAGACGAGCATTAGAACAGACTGTAGAGGAACAGTAGAACAAACTGTAGAGGTCGAGTAGTAAAGACTGTTATTGGGTAATAGAACAGACGATATTCGAGCAATAGAACAGACTATAGATGTGCAGTAGTATACACTGTAAGAAGTAGTAGTACAGAATGTAGACAATTATTAGAACAGACAGAAGACGTGCAATAGAAAAGACTGTAGACGAGCATTAGAACAGACTGTAAATGTCCAGTAGAACAGACTGACGATGTGCAGAAGAATAGACTGTAGTGGTGCAGTAGTACAGACTGTAGACGAGCATTAGAACAGACTGTATATGAGTATTAGAAAACACTGTAGACATGCTTTACAACAGACTGTAGAGGTGCAGTAGTTGACTGTAGATGAGCATTAGAACAGACTGTATATGAGTTTTAGAAAACACTAATAGAAATGCTTTACAACAGACTGTAGAGGTGCAGTAGAACAGACTGTAGACGTGCAGTAGAACAGACTGTAGTTGAGCAGTAGTACATACTGTATACTTGCATAGGAACAGACTGTAAATGTGCATTAGAACAGACTGTAGATGTGCAGTAAAACAGACTGTAGACTTGCAATAGAGCAGACTGAAGACGTGCAGTAGAACAGACTTAAGATGCGCTGTAGAACAGACTGTAAACATGAAGTAGAACAGACTGTAGACATGCATTAGAACAGACTGTAGATGTGCATTAGAACAGACTGTAGATGTGCAGTAAAACAGACCGTAGTTATGCAGTAGAACAGACTGCATTAGAGCAATAGTACAGACTGTAAACTGGCATTAGAACAGACTGTAGAGGTGCAGTTGTACAGACTGTAGATGTGCAGTAAAACAAACTGTAGATGAGCAGTAGTACAGACTGTAGACTTGCATTAGAACAGACTGTAGATGTCAAGTTCTGTGTGTTTTTAACTGACTACAGCTCTGCCCAAACTTAAAACTGCTTTATCTCTGATGAATGCAAAGGACAACTCAAAACTGTTCTTTCTTTTTCTTTTTTTTCCTAAAGATGATCGGGTGGAACAGAATAGGTTGATAACCTTTAAAATACACAAACCAAAGCAGAAATTAGTTGCAAATAAATCACAAATAACTCAATACCACTTCCTCAAATAGTAAATGTCAAACCAAACAGTCATTTTAATTAACCTATGGTCTCTAATTAAACTTATATAATTTAAACAATACACATGCTTAGAGTAATGTTCACATAAAGTATTCACTATTTGATTTAAATTGACATTACAACCAAGCAAACAAAATCATACAAAAGTCTTAACTCAACACAAACAAACACACAGTCCACTTTTGTCCTACCAGTTGTGTCCTTGGATAATCAGGAGCTGTGGTCAAAGTTTCTTTTCCTCAGGAACAAGTGAGATGGCCAACTGGGCTTTTACCAAACATTTCAACTGCCATGCACTCTGTGTGTGCGCTCTGGTAATTATGGTCCCAAGAGCACTTCCTGGAAGTTGGTTCCATAACCTTTTGATGCGTGGTTGCCCACTGCAGTTTGGGAGTGCTCTTAGTAATTTGAGTAAAAATAGGCTGAGTGCTCAGGACAACTTGTACCTTGAATTGACATAACAGTAGATGTGCAGTAAAACAGACTGTAAACGTGCAGTAAAACAGACTGCAGTAGAGCAGAGGTACAGACTGTAAACTGGCATTAGAACAGACTGTTGAGATGCAGTTGAACAGACAGTAGACGTGCAGTTGAACAGACTGTAGATGTGCATTGGAACAGATGACAAAATCCAACAGATTTTGTTTTGTCTCTCCTGTTAACCACTGATATTTTAAGAGCTTCAATGGCCCACTGTGCAAAGACTAAGTCACACGGACCTGCCAATATCCTTTAGTAAGTCTAGCTTTGTCACAAACCTGGCAGCAACATGATCCACGCAATCCTCCATTTGTGGAAGAGGATAACAGTCAGTCTTTGTTACACCATTAACTTTCCTGAAGTCTGTACAAAAGCGGCTACAGCTTTTTTGGCTATGCCATACTGCAGCATATACTCCACCTGTTTTTCAGACGGCCACGTTTGTCTGGATTAACCCGATATGGATGCTGTTTTATAGGCCTTTAATCACCTACATTAATTTAATGACAGAGCACATGCGTCTGAGAGGGCACATCAGCAAACAATGACCTATTGGACTGAATTACATTCATCATTTCATTCTGCTGAGAATCTAAAAGGTGGAACAACAAAACTGACAAACTTTTTAAAGCCTCTGAGTTGGAAAATTTACCTGAGTCAAAGCCCCGGACCACGAGTCATTTTCAATTTCAATACCAGCCGCCAAACTAACTCACGGCTCGGAGCGTTCAGCACCGGACAGCTCGAAAAGCCTGCAAAAGAATACGGGTCTCAGTGTTCTCAACCCGAGCAACGCTGCAGACTCTTTAGCGTCTGCAATCACCAAATATGAGTCATTTCAGTCATAAAAAGATTTTAACCTGTTCACATGGCAAAGGCGTGTGCCACGCCGGCGGTCAGGTGTAAAAATCAAGTAGTCTCTTTCACCCAGTTTCTTTTTCACAACATAACATTACCTCAGGCAGTAAGGGTTGGCAGTAACACATCCAGCACCAGCAGTGACAACAAGCTCTCTCTGAACGTGGAGAAGACGAAGGAGATTGTTGTTGACTTCAGGAGAGCGCACACTCAGCATGTTCCTCGGTGCGACTGTGGAGAGTGAACAGCACCAAGTTCCTGGGTGTGCACATCGCAGAGGACCTCTCCTGGACTGAAACACAGCAGAACTGGAGAGAGCATCCTGTCGAGCTGCATCACTGTGACGGCGCCTGCAACGCGTCCTGCCGAAAGACTCTGCAATGCATAGTGAGAGCAGCTGAGAAGATCATTGGTGTCTCTCTTCCCTCCCTCCAGCAAATTTACAGAACACGTCTCATCCAAAGCCCTCTCCATTGCACGTGATCCCACCCACCCATCACACAGCTTCTCCAGCCTGCTGCCATCAGGAGGAGAGGACCAGCAGACTGAAGGACAGCTTACTCCACCAGGCTGTCAGGAGCTGAACTCACTCCTGAACCTTTTCTGCCCCAGCCACCACTGAACTATGACCCTACCCACACTAATATATGATGACATGCACCAGTCACTTTGTGCAGCATTGGTCTGCTCACGACCTCATTCTCCATGGAACTGCCATCATTCCACTACATCATCAGTCAGTTAAATAACTGCTCTTGAGCCCACTTCAATCAGACTTAATAAGCTTTTGTTTTTGCACTAAAAAACTTTTATCTGCACTGTTGCTCACTTCATTGATTTGCACACTGCCTTTTGCCTTGCGCTGCTTTATTTTAATTTAACTTTTTTTAACTTTTTGATTTTATTATGCCTTTATTAACATTCTCTTAGTGTATAATTGTACAGTTGTATTTACACTTTATATTTTGATCTAGATTTTTTAGGCTTTAATGTTATGTTATCTGTGTGCACCGGGGTCTGAGTGTAACGCAATTTCACACAAAAGCTCGAATTCGCGCATGCGAATCTGTGTTTGTTGCTCCAATTTCTTTGTCTCCAACATATTCATATATTGTAGCTCCTTTTCCTTTAAAGCAAGACGCTCTAATTCAACTTCTAGCTCTTTTAATCTAACTGCTTCATCTGCCGTACTACTAGAGTAAGATGTTCTAGGACCTTTAGGTTTGGTGTTTATCAGTGTCAACGCCCCACGCCTACCAAAGCATTATAAAGTTGAGTCTTTACCGTAGCTTTCTTAGCTTGCTTTGTGACCACAATGTCATCATGTTCAGCAACTAGCAAGAGATCATCTTTTTGACACCGATCCAAAACCTCCAAAGTGGGAGCAGAAACAAACTCATCCAGGTTATACTCCATGTTTAAACCCAGAATCAGGCCAGCCACAAGACAAAAGGCTAACACACAACAAACAAAGCTACTCACAAAAAACACACACCTGCCAGTCCTACCTGAATTACTCCATTAACTCACAAGACAGAAAGTCTACTTTAACGAGCCCCAAATACGATCCCCGCTAAACAAAAGGGACCTGAACATAAAGTCAAACCACACAAAGTATAAGGCAACACAAATCAACAATTTATTAATTAAACAGAGGGTTTGGGACAAACCAAAAAGCCATACACAATTAAAGCTCCAACTGTCTATTTAAAATAAGAATCAAGGGAGAGCAAAAAGGCGGTGATGGGTCGGACAAAATGAACAAAAGAGGGCAACAAGCCGAGTCAGCCCGCCATTGGACCGTCGTACCCGACTTAACTCCTCTGTCCCTGCCTAACCAATCCTAACCCTTAAAGTAAAACAACAAACCGTTAAAACAGGACCACCTCGCCCATCACCTAAAAGAACTAACTGAAAACATAAAAGAGGAGCTGAACGACTAAGCTGCCCCTGGCATCGACAGCAGCACAACCAGGAGGCGGAGCTTAGCCGGAAACACAGAGCAAAGCAGAGAGCGAGAAGCCGGCCTCAACATCCTCCTTATAAAGGGTAGCAGCCAATCAGGAGCCCAGACCAGACACACCCCACTCCTCCTGCAGGTGGAACACACAGACAATTACATGCATTTGTAACAGAGTCCTTTGTGCTCAAGTCCGAGGCAAGTCTCAAGTCCTTGTGTTTGAGAATAAAGGAGTCCAAGTTTGAGTCAGAGCAATAAAAATTAAGTCCAAGTCCGAGTCGAGGCACAAAACTGATCTTGATGACTACTCCATCTCTGCCCACAACACCAATGCCCTGCACAAGAAGGGCCAGAGTCGCCTCCTCCTTCATCCAAGTCATCCCAATCTAAAAATGTAATTATATAAAATATCAAAACAATCCATCAATATGGCTTACAAGCAAATTGAATCACAGAAATGGCTGTAATTGAGCTGGTTGAAAAAATAACATCTACAATAAAAATAAAAATCCCATAAATGGAATTTTCATAGACTTGAAGAAAGCCTTCGACACCATTGATCACAAAGTTCTGTTAAGAAAACCTGAAAGATATGGCATCAGGGGCATTGTATAAAGATGGATTGGTGACATTTTATTCTAAATAAAAGAGATTATTTTCACCCAACAAACAAGCTGCTCATAAACTCTAACCTACTGAAATGTAATCACTTAGTCAAATTTAAAATAGCAAAAATAATGTTTAAAATAAGACAGAACCTGTTTTAGATGAACTCTGCTCCTGACGAACACTCGTGTTCAGTAAACTCAGATCACAACTAACGCCAAACAGACATGTCTGTCTGTTCAGAAAGTTAAACTGTGGAATAGTCTAGAACTAATACATCTATAAATAGCTTCAAGAAATGACTTAAAAGAAACAGATCTCACAATTTAAAGTTCTTTGTTCTTTCTTTAAATATGTTAAAATAATTCAGTGTTAGTTGTTTTGTGTTATATTTGTGAAAAATAAACTAGTAAGCTATGATGCAGGAAGGGGCTTCTTAGAATGAAGCATTTGTAGTTGGTGTAGAACCTAATTTAACCTAATATGCTTGGACTAGAGTAACCAGAGCACCAGTACACGGACTCACGCTCTGGAATGGGCTTGAGTCTTTTCCCCTCCCTCCATATGTGTTCCCTGAACTTAGATGAGCATTGAGCTGGCTCACGATGGCTTACTGACTCTAACAATGCAAAACCAATGTTGGGGTTGAAGATTTCCTGGTGGCGTCTCTCACTCTCCTCAAGCTGCAGCTGGATCTTGATGTACTCAGTGTCACCAGCACCAGGTTCTTGTCATAGTTCTTCTCCAGTGCATCCAGTGTGCCCAACATGGCTGTTATCTGAAATAAACATTTAAATGATCAAATGGCCATTGCCAATTTAATTGAATCAAACCCTTAATTACTGCGTGACAGCTGGCCGTATACTTACCTCTACATGCAAAGACTTGAAGACATTGGTGCAGATTTTGATTGAAAGCTGCAGGTCTTGAATCAAGGCCTCCACTTGTTTAATCTCCATCTTGATCCCCTCTAAGTCTGCTTCATTGTAGGCGTCTGGGAGCTTATCTAGTTCCTCAATTTTACCATCTTCACTATCTTGTCTGCATATGATTTTAGTCTAATACTCTTCAAGCTGAAATGTGTCATAAAATACTGCAAAATGCTCTCTATACAGGCTTACAAAATATGTGCATACCTTCCCATTTCAAGCTCCAATCTGTAGGAGATCTCCGCCGTTTCCTCGACCACCACCAGGTCTTTGATGGGAAAGGTAGAACTGGGAAGGAATGCATCACAGGTACAACTTCCACTACTTCCTGTCTCATTCCTCCTAGCCCCCTCACTCCACATGCATACACACTAAGGGCGCATATGGGCACATGAAAATATGAGCACATTAAATTACAGGTGCTGGTCATATAATTATCATCAAAATGTTGATTTATTTCACTAATTCCATTCAAAAGTGAAACTTGTATATTATATTTATTCATTAAACACTTTTCTTTAACCAAGGAAAATCCCAAATTCAGTATCTCAGAAAATTTAAATATTGTGAAAAGGTTCAATATTGAAGAGCCCTGGTGCCACACTCTAATCAGCTAATAAACCCAAAAAAGTGAACAGGCAATAGGGATAACCACACCTGGAGAGGATTGTGACACAGAACCCATTCAAAAACGTGAGGAGATTCAGAAAGAGTGGACTGCAGCTGGAGTCAGTGCTTCAAGAACCACTGCGCACAGACGTATTCAAGACATGGGTTTCAGCTTCGCTTTCCTTGTGTCAAGCCACTCTTGAACAACAGACAGCTTCAGAAGCATCTCGCCTGGGACTGCTGCTGAGTGGTCCAAAGTTATGTTCTCTGACGAAAGTAAATTTTGCATTTCCTTTGGAAATCAGGGTCCCAGAGTCTGGAGGAAGAGAGGAGAGACACACATCCACGTTGCTTGAGGTCCAGTGTAAAGTTTCCACAGTCAGTGATGCTTTGGAGCCATGTCATCTGCTGGTGTTGGTCCACTGTGTTTTCTGAGGTACAAGGTCAACGCAGCCGTATTCCAGGAGGTTTTAGAGCACTTCATGCTTCTGGCTGCTGACCAACTTTTTGAGATGCAGATTTCTCGGCACCTGCACCAAGTGCCAAAGCAACCAGTACCTGGTTTAAGGACCATGGTATCCCTGTTCTAACTTGGCAGCAAACTCGCCTCACCTTAACCCCAGAGAGAAGGGTATTGTGAAAAGGATGAGGCAATATGCAGAAGAGCTGAAGGCCACTATCAGAGCAACCTAAACAGTGCCACAGACTGATCGACTCCATGCCACGCCGCATTGCTGCAGTAATTCAGGCAAAAAGAGCCCTAACTAAGTATTGAGTGCTATACATGATCATACTTTTCAGTTGGCCAAGATTTCTAAACATCTTTCCTTTGTATTGGTCATAAGTAATATTCAAATTTTCTGAGATACTGAATTTGGGATTTTATTATAATCATCAACATTTAAATTAATACACTTTTGAAATATATCAGTCTGTGTGTAATGAATAATATACAAGTTCCACTTTTTAATGGAATTAGTAAAATAAATCAACTTTTTAAGGATTTTCTAAATTATATGACCAGCACCTGTGTTATAACTGTGTTATCCCAAAAATAAAGCTTTGAGAAAGAGAAACCACGGAACCAGCGTTTTGTCTCTTTTCTCTCTCTCCCTCTGATCAGAGCCTTAGAGGCATGCTTTATCATCGGTAACCCTTCAGAGTCTAGAACTGACATAGCGGAGCAGGTTACAGACCATATTGTGAAAATGATATCGTTAGTTTAGTAGTCAAGCGGAGCTGGTCAGAAACTGATTAAGTCAAGTGGAGCTGGCTGTATATATATCCACTGGCGAGAGAAAAACGCAGCAGAGCACAGAGCAGTCCCACCAGAGACGGAGGGAAAGGAGTTCTCTTCACACATTAGTTTTGTCCAGTCTTTTCACTAGAACAAATGTTAAGAGGCAAACGAGGTTAGTTTGGCTAAAAGAGTAAACAGGTTTGTTAAAAGGACTACTGATGGTGCGTTGTTGCAATGCACAACCCTCTTGGATGTGGTAAAAGTCAGTGCTTGATTCAAGCTTTTTTGGCTAAAATAAAATACAAACCCACAGTGTTGAGCCCAGGGCCAGGTTACGGCTTGACCTCCTCGTTCCTAGAAGGAGTTACATGTGCAAGGGGTGCCATGGGAAGAAAATGTAATTTTTTTTTTTTAAGAAGAATCAGGGGCTGTACCGGGCCCGTGTAGCCCGGACTGAGAGGCCAGAGGCTGGGGAGAGTAGCAGAGGCGGTGCAGCCTGGTGCTGGAGGTCTTACCTCGGGCCAGGCTCCAGCTCTGAGTCCTTCATTGGCCCAGGGGCACAAACACAATCATTGTTGTGTGCAATAATCTTCAGTCTCGGCTTCTCGACAAGCCCCATAGACAGATGCAAAGCCAGGAAAGCCTTCATTTCAGATACACATATAATGTACCGCTTAAAAACCTGGACTGTGGCTTCAGCTGTTTTGAGGATAAAACCCGATGAGCATAACGGTTAGTCTTTAATTGTAACAAGGTTCCAAAATTGTGTGTGCCAGAGCTATGAGCTCAATGACTTTGAGAACTTGGACCCTCCCCAGTGGAGTTGCTTTTGTTGTCCAACTATTAACCCTACATACTGTAGGTTACATACATAGTTTTACATAGTTAGGTCTGTAATAAAAAATCTGCCAGACCAGATGGCTCCTAGATCCTGCCATCTTACTGAGGACTTCTGCTTCCAAACTGACTGCTGCTTGGTGCTCAACTTTATCAACAATCATTATCGCGCTTCACTGTCCCCGCTCTGTGGAAGAAATCTGTAATCATCCCTGTACCCTAAGTATTTTGTCCTGCTGTTCACAACTTAAGGCCAGTAGCTTTGACATCTGTTGTAATGAAATGTTTTGAAAAGATCATTGTGGACATGCTAAAGATCCCCTGCAACTTGCTCATTTACAAACGCGTATAAAACACTTATGTGTTGACTTTTATTCGGCAGTACAACCACAGCTACTGGTCCAGAAATTGACTGATTTGCATGTTAATCATTTTATTATTCAATGGTTTTATTTTTTCTTAACAACAGCAAGTAAAAGTAAATGGTGTTCTCTCTACGGTCAAATACTCTAACACAGGTGTCCCACAGGAATGTGTGAGTTTTCCTTTCCTTTTTTCACTCTACACAAATAAATGCAGGAGCCGTCTGTGCAACAATCCAGTTCTCTGATGATACAGTGATCTTAAGCCTACTGTATAAAGAGGACTGGTCCTCTGTGGTACATGCATGAGATCCACCATTTAAAGAACTGGTGTGACCACTTCCTTTTTTTTAATGTTAAAAAGACAAAGGAGATGTGTTATAAGAATTTTCTATGTCCTTATATTTATCCAGAGAGACACGGAGACAGATTATAATTTAACAAGCAATGGCCAGGTTTTAATCCTTGCAAGGAGAAGCAAAGCAGACGCACACATATGGAAGATTATTTGTGTCATCAGACTTTGAATTTTAAATACCTGTGAATTTCTAACTCTGATTTTTTTTTATCACTGAAAACATACGTTTGAATATTTTTGTCTTTGAATTTTAGTGACTGAATTTCAAAGTTAGAAATTTCAATAGATATTATCCAAAGTTTCAAAATTCAACATAAAAAATTTGCCGTGTAAATATTAAATAGATATGTTTTCGACCACTCAAATTCAACCGTCGAAATTCACAGTGTAAAATACGCAGTAAAAGAAGTTCATGGAACATCCGAGTACCGAGGAATTGCAATCGATATTGTGTGAGTCGATCTATCCTCTAGCCAATCACGCAGCGAGGACCTGGTCACGTTGGTAAACACAGCAATACAGCGCAACACTGAGGTAAGTTCATCTTTCGATATCAAAGTTTATATAGGCTAGCATGCAATATCTGACGTTTTTTTAAAAAAACATATGTTACTTCTAATAAATATTATAAAGCTCAAGCACACTAAAGAGACTAGTAGTTAAGTAATCACTAGGGGACAATAGCAGCTATGGAGGATGACCATGGTAATAACCTACAACAAACATGGCGGGACCTGCAACTGATGCGCCAAGGGTGCTAAGTTAGATACTGTTTTAATCCTGTTCTGTTGTATTTCTACTGAAGGTCTGTCACATATAGTAGCGATAAACATTTTTG
>JALDNG010001128.1:0-68909 GCA_024349245.1 Neodontobutis hainanensis | reverse complement strand
GAGTGAATAGAAAACTATTTTAATTGTTGAATTATACCAAATTTTTGAGAAAAAATGCAAAATAGAGTATTATCTTGTTTGATATGACATAACATTGAGAAATATACCTTAAATTTTATTTTATCGTTTTATAAATATCAATGTTCATAGTCTAATTAAAAAAGAGTAATGTTAAGATATTTTAATTTTTAAGATGAACTGATAAAACTATCAATCAATAAAAGTTATTTTGTCGTGTCGATATTTATTAAGCTAAATTATCAGTTTAACCATTTACTTCGATATTCTATTTTCTTTGTGATGAATATGTCTGGATACTCACTACATATAATCTATTGATTTGAAAATGCTAATTTAAAAAGTATAATATGCTTAAGAACCGAAATTGCAGGAATTATATGATATAATTCTTGTGGGTTTTGATTTTTACACACACGATATATGTAAAATATCAATAATATATCTGATATCATGAAACTGAATCTCAATTTTTATTACATATGAAAACTAATGCAACTAATTTAATATTTTTCAATTTGGTTGATGCATTAATCCTGGAAATGAACTTTGTGAGAATGTATTAGAAAATAGTATGAAGTAGTAAATAAGTTTTAAAAAGCGTAAAAATGTAATTTTATCATTAAACTTCTTGAACAAAAAATAAACATTATATTCTTAAATCATTGAATGTTTTAAAAAAACATTAGAAAATATTTAACTTAAATTGTATTAATACTAAAAATAACCATCAAATATATATACGAAATGCAATCAAATTAATGACGACTTTTTAAATATTAATATTATTTTAAAAATATCAAGATGGCCTTGAACAGTTTTGTCCGAAATTTTAATTTGACTTAGTTTTATATGATTCTTTTTTCAGAAAAGTTAAAAACTACTCAAGGAAAAAATAATAAAAAATGGCGTGTCTTTTCATATTTTTATTTTAATTAAGATATTTTATAGTATCTATCGATTTAATTTGAATAATATTTGATTTTAACAAACTTTACATCCATATATAAAAACCCTATAATTAGTTATATAATCTGATTTTTAACTTGAATATTAAACCATATATTTTTCAAAAAACAATTCAAGAAAATCTCTTTAATAATTGTAAAAAGCCTAATTTGAATAAAAATATAAAATTTTTGATTAAGGATTGTTAAAATCTGTTTGAAATTTGAATATGCATAAGAAGAATATGTTATTTTGGAAATCGAATGCAGTTACGTATATGTTTATTATAATAGCCTAGTTAATGATGAGAACTTGGAATATAAGGAATATTTTAAAGAAACAAAAAATCCATTTCTCAATATAAAAACATAAAAGATGATCAACGTGATTGATTCGTCTCAAATTAAGCAAAGCAACTTGATAATTTCAAACATCTCAATAATTTGTGAAACTTTTAAACTTAGAATCACGAATATTCGTTTTGTATAAACGTTCCATTGCAAAAGAGCCAATGTGACAACAATTGATGGTTTGTATAATTTAATCCAATGAACCAAAACGATAAATTTTTTATTATTTTAAACTTTCAAAAATAATTTTTCATTTGGCAAACTAAGGTTTGCAAAAATATGATTATGATTGATGTTTTAGGATAAAATCTAAAAATTTAAAAGATTTCTTTGTAATTTGCGTGGACCAAATAACAAACTGAGGATTTGATTTTAAGAGTTAAAGACGTTATTTTAATAGTATTTAACAGACCAAATATATCAGTGTATATATCAAAAAAATGTAACTAGTTATGAATTAATTTGTTGATTTTTCACATATATAATATATCAATGTAAAAGATCCTTATTTATTTAAAATTTAAAAAAGAAAAATTCAAGAAATAAGCAAAAAGCCAAACTGAGATTTAAATGATAATGCCGGAAAGATACTTTCTCTTATATAATCATGTTCATAGACTTTTAAATTTTATATATTTAATGTAAAAATTAAATAATTTAAGCCGTAAAGATAATTAAACATAATAAGACATTTTCTTTTTTGATAATTATGACAGAAATATATTTTGATATTTAATATATTACACTTTAGATGATCTATTATTGCTCAAATGCTTTCTAAGCAGTCCTTATTAAAATATCTTAAACTAAAATTTTAGATTTCATAATTAATAAATGAATGAAGCATTGAAATTCTGAATAATCTTATATTACGGATGTGCGTAATGTCACTGTATGTTTTGCGCAAACTCACCGTGGTTTTTTTCCTCCAGAATACACAATTTAATAAAAAAATGAGATTTTAGAAAATCGAATTTTATAATTTCTTTAATACTTTGTTATTTAATATTTTTAATATGGACAACTCGCATTAAAAACTTTAATACTGAATAAGCTAAAAATTTTAAAACTAGGGTTAATTATCAATTACTTTTGAAATCCTTTAAACATTTTGTGTTTGGAAATGGAATAAAACTCTCCCAGGGTCTACTGATGTTGAGCATATAGACTTCCTATTCTCTATAGAGCTCATCTTTAAACTTTAAAATATTGGCGTTCGCGGTTTCATTCAACAAATTTTATGTTATATTCTATGATTCTAAAGTATCAGATGTTTGTGTAACGTTGTTAAATACTAAATCATAAGTATTCTAAAAAGTACTTCAAATATTAAGGGTTTAATAAGCACCTGATTATTATCAAATACACTCAAAAATATTTTTTAAAAGAAATCTAACTATGTAAATAAATGTTTAATAACGTCTGACATAATTTTTCATTTTATGAGGTATCCATTTTAACGTTTGAACTGCAAAAAGTTTAATGCAAATATAATGCAGACACTTTTTATAAACATATTTTATACGACAGTAATCCTTCTAGAATTTTTTATTATCTTCAAAATTACTTGTCCAAAATTGAAA
The DNA here is from genome assembly GCA_024349245.1 of Neodontobutis hainanensis. Classification (NCBI taxonomy): domain Eukaryota; kingdom Metazoa; phylum Chordata; class Actinopteri; order Gobiiformes; family Odontobutidae; genus Neodontobutis; species Neodontobutis hainanensis. The sequence goes on along the minus strand of JALDNG010001128.1, from coordinate 66,010 downwards.
AAAAGCAGGAATTATAAATTGATTTTCAAAAAAATTTCAGAAATATCTGTTTATTTATGTCCTCTTGAAATCCGTTACGATATATCTTTGGCTTAATTTTGCCATCGCGATAAACTTTTCCAGGCTTACTATTTACAAATTTTCTCAATTTGGGTAAATTAAAAACACAGGCAATAGATTGATTTTTAATAAAATTATACCATGTATGGTTGATATCAGATAAAATTGAATAGTAGTGAACCTAGAAGGAGCATCCATCAACACAATTTAAATATCATCAAAGAACAATTTAGGCTGGGAATAAAAAATAAAATATCGACACGGCGTGTGAACACAAAGTCAAATATACAAAAACTATCGCCGTGTCAAACTAGTTTCAAAATTTCGAGTATGTCATATGCGCTTTCAGGAACTTTACAATTCTTTTCATTTTAAACAAAGTTTATTCTATCTGCCATCTTAATGATCTTCTTGATTTGTTAAATCCATATCATCATTTTTTAAATAATAAAAATGCTTAAATATTATGTCAAGGACACTTTAATTTGTATTTGAAACTTTTTTATTGAATATAGCCATTGTTATCAGTTAATTAATTTTACTGAGAAATCTGTTCATATTTTCTTAAGATTCAAGTTGAATCTTCCAGAAATAGAAAAATGCACAACATATAACATGTGCAACTTATATTCTGGTATCTCTACAAAGCGCTCTAATCTATTTATTTTCTAAAATCATATTGAAAGTTGTTGTGAGTAAGAGTTATTGTCCTCATTGTCTCTTAAACATATCAGACTGCATTCTAAGATGCAATAAAAGTTTTTTTCAATTGCAATTTTCCCAAAAGACACCTGGAGGCGCAATTATCACCGAATGACTAGAAGAATATAGATTTTTGTTAGAAATGAAAAATAATAAAGGAAAGAAATATTTAAATTCTGAAAATCCATTATATTTAAAAAACGCTCTGATCATATCGATCTAAATATCAAACGGCGATATATTTTTGATACAACTATAACTGTTTATAATTTACACGTTTTTGATCGATATTATACAGTATGTAATGGAATAAAACATCTCGAACTGTGCAATTATATAAAAGAGTAAATAACCAATTTTTTCGCATCAAACGAAAAATAAATTTATTATTCTTTTTAATGTACATTAAAAATTTAAAAAACAAGATAGTAAACAAATATGATTAAATCATTTACTCATCGATATATATTCAATGTTCTATTTTTACTCTTTAGAATTATAGAGAACATAATTAAACCATAATTTTGATAAAAAAATTTAAGAAGATGTGCTTTTTATTCATTGTCAACTTTTGTTCCATGTTTATGTTTTCTTAAATAAAAACCTGAAAATTTTTCTCAAACAGAAATTTCTGAAATATAATGTGTTTATTCTACCCTTCACATTTAGGATATTTGTTAAGATTATCTCCATTGATTGATTCAGCGTGTAATTTAATCACAAAAATGTACAAAATTTAAAAATAATTCGAACATGATTTTAAATAAAGCGCTTATAAAAAAATTCTTTTGATCATTAAAGGGACCTTATGGTATGACCAAAAATAAGCTTTTTAAATATTCAACAATTAAAAAGAGTTACTTTTATATTTATTCACCAAACAGAATTCTGCTTAATTGAAATTCATGCAAAGATAATTATGAGAAATTAACATTTGTATGGTGAAATTGTTGTTAAATAAATAACAAATTTCAACCTTTAATAGTTAGTATCAAAAAGTGTTTTAAAATTTCATTGATTTTTAAATAATTTCGCTGCCATAATTTGAATTTTTATGACAGATTAAAAACTACAATATCACGACAATTATCTTCACAAATATACTAAATGCGTTTAAGAGTTTAGTAAATTCGTTAAAATTAAAACAATAATATTTGAAGAAAATAATTTTTATGATGTTAAATTGTGTATTTTTTCTACTTAACATGTTTTCTTTTGCACGGATGAACACGAAAAGAGACACATCCATTGTTCACTGTTCGTCTAATTGCTTCTGCGAATGTAGGTCCAGCGTCGATTACATGAACATTTTCGACTGACTTTAATTTTTCCTCATTATCAATTGTATTTGTCACCACAAGTGTATCGATATAAGACGAACATAAATTTGTTAACCAATCCCCAGAAAGAATTCCATGAGCACACATGCAAATTATCTTAAAAGCACCAGCCTCCTTAAGCAGCTCACTTGCCTTACTCATGGTTGCACATGTATCTACCACGTCGTTGATGATAATGACAGTTTTATGAGAAAAGTCGCCAATTATTTTCATTTTGGAAACCTCGTTTTCCATTTCTCGCTCCTTGCCTATTAAAGCAAATTCTACCCTCAGAGTGTCAGCAATAGATTTAACCCGATTCAACCAACCGACAGTTAGTGATAACAAAATGGCCGACGTGTAATCCGGTACATTACTCTTGATGTAGTTTATGAACAGAGAATCAGCCATTAAATTATTGTAAGGTACATCGAAAAAGCCTTGTATTTGATATGCATGCAAGTCCATTGTGATAATATGGTCAGCCCCGGCCGTTTTGAGCATCTTAGCGACCATCTTTGCACTTATGGGTGTACCAGTTTTGTGTCTCCTGTCTTGACGTGCATACGGATAACACGGAAGGATCACATATATTTTTGACGCAGAAGAAAGTTTGCATGAGTAGATCATTATGCAAAGTTCCATCAGATTATCGTTAATTTGTCCACTTCCAGTCTGTATCAGAAAAACATCCACACTACGAACTGACTCTAATATTCTGACATGACTTTCTCCATTTGAATAAAAGCTTAAGTTTAATTCACCTGATTCGATACCAAGTTCCTCACATATAATTTTCCCTAAACGTTTATTGGAAGAACCAATAAAAACCTTGAAATTATTATCACCATTTTTGTAGGATTTAGGTCCTTGATGGCTCATAACAGCTGAAAACACAAACTAATTCTTAAAAATACGGGTTTGGACACAAACTATAATTACGATATATTATATACGCATGACAAAATAAAAGGAAACAAAAATAGCCATATACCTGCATAACTAAAAAACCTGTATATTTACATTTAATAATTACATTAGAAAAAAAATTTTAAATTATTATCAAGTCATTTATTTCAATAAGATGATAGAATAAATTAATTAGTGTACTAGAAAGTAAAAAATTGTCGTTGTAAAAATATTAAAGGAAATATATTTATATTTAAAAAGAAAACAGTTAATAAATCTTTAATCTACAATAAAATGTCATAATAATTTTTTTAGATAAAATAATGAAAAAAACATTTTTTTAGAATATCATTCATGTTAATAAATAACTCCTGAAATAAATAATTTTATGAATTTATTAATTTTTACAATGTGCATTCTCTACATCGGTATATTTCAAATTTATAAGATGAGAGTTTTTAAAATAAAATTCAGAGTAAACAATAAATTATAAGAAAATAAAATCACTTTGTATATTTATTAAACAAAAATTTTTTATAAATCATTTCAATATTATTAAGGATTGCTGACGTCTACCAGAAGATTAATTATCAACTTAACATTATACTATTCCGGCGGTAAATTTATTAAGCGGCTTATTATTATTTTCAATTACGTAGAGAAATTATTCTTTTTTAGATCAACATATATCAATATAAATGTAAAATATCATTATAATTTAAATCAAGACAAAATAATTTCATGTTAATAGACTTAGGTTACTATATTCCATCATATGTTTGTTATAATGAAATAAGTTTCATTGCTTATTTTAATATGCTTGATAGGCTGAGAAGTTGAATGAAAGTCTAATAACTTCATAATTGATATTAAAAAAAAATTGTTGAAACTTGATCTATCAAAAAAAAATAAATTAAATTTTCTTGTTGATAATTTTTAGTTTAATATACAAGAAAATATGAAAATATCTATGTTAATTTTTATGATAAATAAACGTATGATGCAACCTAATCAATTATTCGACCATTAAATTTATCGTAGGCAAATCATAAAATTTTTACGTTTCATATTAATGATAGGTTATCATAAAACAAATATTTTAATGTCTCCTAAGTTGATAATTAAAATGGATTTTTAACCACAAGACGGAAGTAAGCGGTTTAGTGTTGTACGGCTTATCGAGAAACGTGCTCGTCATTATGATTCTGTGTCACTTTCTGTGACAATCCTGACAAAGAATTTTATGTTTTTTAATTTATAACAAAAGTGAATTTTCCTTTTCGTGTTTAAAATAAAGTGTGTGATCGACTTATTAAAATCATAAATATATCAGAAAATAAATAGTAGATAATAAATGAGTTTTGAAAGACAATTTGTTTTAGCCACCTGCATATATTCGTATTGAATGAGTATTTCCAGAATAAAATGATAATTTTTCAACAAATATATAACAAACTATTTTTTTTAATAAATCATGATTTTCTCTTTAAATATCGATTGGAATAAAAGCATTTCCATTCACAGATTCCTAAAATGAAACTCATAAGATTTGAAAAAACCAATAAAACACTGCATAAAAATATTATGTATAGAGATCAAAATTGGCAATGAAAATCAAAGAAGCGTACACAGTCTTCAACTTTTTTTGAATAAAAAGAAACTGTCAATTTTACATCATCTCAAATATCGATGAACCAGTTTAATTTACTATTTTATCAAGTTTTATCAACTAAAATATTTAAATATTGGTGTTCATCAAAGAAATTCAAATGAATCAAAAAATAAAGTCAAATTCTGAATACGGTGCGTTTGGTTAATATTGGAATGGAAATAAACAAATTTTAATTTTACACAAATATAAAAGCTGTCAAATGACTAAGGAGCATGATTTTTCAAAATATCCAAGAATAATTTAACTTAATTATAAAAAGGATATAAAAAGTTTCATTAATTTATTAAATACGCTGCGTAACCACATTTAAAAAATACAAGTCAGGGGTTTTGTAAATTTTTAGTTGACATATTTGTAAAAATGAATTCACGAACTGTTTTTTTTCATGAATATTCATTCAGGCTGACTATTCAAATTGGGAAAAATTATTTTTGTTGGATTAAGTTAGAATTATTTGTAGCTTATGTTCTCCTTCATAAATCTAATCGATAAATATATTTAGGATATATCACAATAATTTATTTATTATATTTTATTTCAAACTATTTTAGAATTTAACTGATGTGGGAAATCTACTTTCTTGTTATTTACCTTCATCTCGTACTTAATAGCACTTCTTTTCTTATCATTCTGATACATTTTTTATATTTTTCCATATTTGAAGAAAATAAAAGTGTAAGAATTTAAATTTGAAAAAAACAGCAAAGACAGTCATATGTAGGCTCTAATATGCAATAGAATTAACTTTAATTTCGCTCAATTCATACTACTTGTCTTTATTATGGTTTATCATAATTTGATATTTATATCTCAAGATATGTCAGATTATTTATTTTATTTAACTTTTCTTTATTTTTATAAGTATTGATTTCATTTTATTAAATTTAGATTAAAATGAAAGCGTGTTTATATAAGATAGATATGCTAAGTATTGTTTTCAAATTTCATGTTAGATATTCGATCATCTATAAAAAAATTCTATTTTGATTTTATGAAATATACATATATGCGAAGATTAATACAAACAACTCTTTTTATTTTTTTATTTTATTTAAGTTCAATGATACAAAATTACTGATTATATTTCAAGGCTTATTCAAAAAAAAATTTCAACGATGCCTCACGATATTTTATGTATTTTAAGACAGAATTAGAGAATCAAAGGTTAAATTATGATAATTTTGCAAAAATTTTAAGAATCAATTTTGGTTAATTACAAACTGCGATTATATAGTCACGCATTGTTGACAGCTTTATTAATTTTATTTGTCATCAAAATGATAAGTCGTTTGAAAAAATGAACCGTTATTCGATATACTTTGATCTAAACTGAAAATCTATGTATTTATTAGATGGTTACCAAATTATCGATATTCGTCACAATCTCATTTGAATAGCCTGAACATTTACATGTTATTTCGAATAACACTGTCATAAATGAATCAAGTCTTGTGAGTTCGATGTTAGTTACATGTTTTTTGATTAATTTAAAAAGATAACCATCGTTCCGAAGTTTTTAGGATATCAGATCATGCCATTATTCGTTGATTTTCTCTTGTTAATTTGTTCTAATAAGATAAAGGGTCAGAAAATTAGAATTTATTTTATCTTTTGAATTTAATTCTTAGACTCGAAATTTTTGTAAATAGTACCATGAGGAGTTTTAAGAAAAAACATTATTCGATTTTTTCCACTCGACATCTAAATGAGCATACCTAAAAGAGATAACACGAGCCAATCATTCGTGTCTATGATTATAAGTGTTAATTTTTCTTGAGAAAAGTTGCTGACTGAATAATGTATAATCATTAAAGGGAACATATCGTCAAAAAAGGAAGTATATTATAACTATGGTCAAATATCTACATTGGTCATCGTCCTGATGATGAATATATTTTAGTTAGGTTAAATGAATGGCATTACACCACCATTACGACTTGATCTTAAGGGTATTTTCATTTTCGAAAGTATAGAATTTTTTCAATTTCTTTTCGCATCACTCCAATCATAGTGTTCTTTCTGTTTATTGTGATATTATGGAAGAAGGTTGGTTCATTTAAGGTATCAAATAACTAGTATTTACAAAATATAAGAATAAATATGTTAAATTTTCTGTAAATTGGCTACAGATTGCTTTTAATTTGATTGTTAATTTTATAAGATAATCACTAAAACTCAAAGAATTTTCAATCAGCTTCGAGTTTTTTTATAACTAGATTTATCAATGTATTAGTCATTTTAATTATTCTAGATAGAACAGCTTTATAATAAATAATAAGAGTATATTCTATTAGATCTTTCAACATTTGATATGTTTTTGTATTTATGATTGGATTTACATGTACCTAAGTTCATCTAGCAACTCGTTGAGATGCTCTTCCCATCAATTCTTAGCAAAAATATTCCAAGGTATAAATATCATCATGATGGGAAATTTAAATATTATTAACCAATACTTTGTGGTACCTAGGTCGATACCATATAATCCTGGGAATTAAAATTATAAATCAATGCGTATGACGAAGTTCAACATATTGAGAATTAAATCTTGACGCATTTTTGTAAAATATGTCATTTGCTTTACCATTTTTGAAGCCTCTAAAATCATTGATCGTTTGATCTGTAAAATTTTTAGCAGTGGGTGGAATTTAGTTTCTTAAATTATTAGAATATAGGAGATAGAAATACCAGCTCGTTGTTTTAAAATGAGGAACTCGGATCTATTATCTACCTATTCCATACAATATCGACTTGAGAATTAAAATAATAGATTTTAATAGATAATTTTAAACATTTTCATGAATATTTTGATTCTGTGTAATATAAATTCCTTTGATGGCGAATTATTTTTAAAATATTTCGATAAATTTATTTTCAACTTTTTGTACAATATTTTTGGCATAGCTTGAATGAAATCGAAGGAATTTTTTTGAAACATTTAAACTTTTCACCGAAAATGTAATTTTCAAATGTAAAACGTAAGATTAAATGGAAATCTTCGTCTTTCTAACATTATTTGTCAAAATATACACAATCTTCACGTTGTTCAAATATTTATATCCTAAAACGAACTTCAATTTGATTTTAAATTTTTTACATCTTTTTAGATTTTCATTATTTAATAAACACCACTTTTTCATTATTCTGAGAGAGGTTTTTTCTTTTCTTCTCATTTGCCAATGCTTCACGAAGATCGTTGATTATATTATAATTTTTGTTAGTCTTTTTAAAATATTATATTTGAAGATATATTATGAGTAGCGGCTGATAAGTGTGTTAATGTGATTGCATTTTATCATCTTCAATTATTATTCTTTAATTTTATTATTTTCATTGTTATTATGTCATTCTTGTTCCATGAGCCATATACTCAATCAAGTTTAAATTATCCATTTTATTCCATTAATTAGGTAAAAACATTTGTCAAATAACTTTTTTGTTTTTTAAGATATCCATAATGGATGGTTAGCTTGTAAAATACCACTGATATTTTACCCAAATTAGTTTAATCCTTTTTCTTTATTGGGGAATTATTTTTGACTTATTATCATATTGAAATTATAATGGGGCCGTAACCTATAATTTTCGATGACATTAACTCTTTTTAAATACAATATGAATTTTATGGTTTATTTATAGAAATGAATTTCGACAAAATTTATCTTAATTCATAAAATCTCCTTCGTTTTTGAAAAATTGAATTTATTGTTGGCCTTACAGTTTTTATTTTTCCCTTAGATCTTGAGTTTCAAAATTTTGGTTGACTAAGTCATATATTAATAATAATTACGCTGCAATTTAATTTTTTTTTAAATATAAGATTGTACGAAATAGATCCTTTATCAATCCAGTAATCTTTGAGGATTATTCTTGGATGTTGTCTTAACTCGAATAAGTGTAATTTTTGAAAATTAATATTTCAATCATCAAAATGTTCTGAAAAGGGATTAATTATCAATGTCATTAAGCTTAAGATAAAGTATTTCTGAATTTAACTTTCTGTATGAATGTTTCACTCCTCATATAACTTTTTTTAATGATAATTTGATTCGAATTCTGATTTATAAAATATTCTCAAAGTACACAAATATTATTAAATTAAAGTTCATTGATGTTTTAAAATACGCCATGATGAATTTTTATATTAATAAGGTAAATAATAATTTATGAGTTCTAAAAATAAAAGATTTTGAATATTTTACAATTTTTTATTTAATATTTCTTTAAATGTTCATTGTTGTGTGATAATAATCATGATTATCATTCCTTATATTGGGAAACTTATTTCGTTGTCATTATTACTTTGATTTTTAGATTTTCTGAAGCATTTTGATTGTAGTAATGACGATTTAGTTAATAGTTTTAATCTGTAAATTAACATGAAAATATAATAATTTTGATTTTTTATTTGTTTGTGTTATTCACTGATTTAAAAAATTTGCTTTCTAGCTTGCGTTAAAACATTTTGTTTCCATCTATAAATAAAATTTGGATATAGATGTATTTTAGCTCAAAATGTTTGTTGATATATTTTGTCTTATTTTACACAATTGAATTTTTAACATTTTATGCTCATGTTTTGCTTAATTATTTGCTCATCAGATGGTTTGATATTTCTCAAGTAAGGTTTAACAGATAAAGTTGAAAACATTCAATTTAACGATGGTTCATAAAGTTTTACCTCAAATTTATGCTGATTTTTAAGGTATGGGAAACATCAAATAACGTAATAAAACCCACATAATTTCCTGTAACTTCAATAATATTGATAACCCATAAAAAGAAATAAACCTAGCCAGTAGAATTATTCATATCGTTCTCCATGAATATTTTCGTGTACATTTCAAAATAAATAAAATTTAAAATTCAATATAGAAGCTGATATTTTTTTTTATAATTTTCACTTTCTTGTTATTTTCATAAACTTATTTCAACAATAGACTAAATAAAAAAACATATATACAGATTTTTTTTAAATTTTAATGAACTTATGTTATAATTATCATCGCAAAATTATTTACTCCGTAATTTATAAACCTAAACACTTTCTATGTATGAGAGTGCCAAACCACTTAATTTTCAATCAGATTCTATAAAATTATTTTGGCTTAGAAAACGTCATTTACATGTCCCCATGTATGGTGGATATAAAATTTAATAAGTTTGAACTTTCTGAAAGTTTAAAACTAGATTTGTTTACTAGAAACGGTTAATTTTAATAAGCTGTTTTAAGTTGTGATTTCATCAGTTTATTCTGTTTTAAATGATTGAGTATTGAGAAAATAAATTTATTGGGTTTTAGGAGTTATCTTCATGCTTGTGCCACGTGTGGAAAATGTTTTTCTAAATTTTCTCTCTCATTCTGAACTTCTTAAAGGCGTTTTATATTAAACATTGGACCCTGTACATTGTGAAAGTTATGATTATGAAGACAAACATTCGCTAAATTTTAAAAAATGTATCAAAATAAAATAGATCATAAAATATTCCGGTTGTACATATAAATTCAACCTAGCATCTTCGTAAATATTTCCTCAATTTGACACAAATATAAAAGTTATAAACATGTGGTAAATGGCTATGAAAATATATCAACAGATTCCCTTTATAGTTTGTTTTGTTTTATATTTATAAAGTAATAATCAATTTCCTCAAATGAGAATTTTGATTTTGTCAAATTTTTCTAAAATTCAATTAATAATGATGTTTAAAATTTTTCCTATTCACTTTAGATTACTTTTATTGTTTCAGGTAATTATTTGGTGTCCGAGATTGGGCATAAAACTATTTTGTATAAAAATACGAAAATATTAAAAAATTTAAGTACCATATCATTTTCAATTAATAAAAAAAATTTACCTTTTAATATATACAAATATCTTCGATGTAAAAAGTAAATTTTTATTTTTCCAAAACAATGAAAATTCGTTAAAGTATTCTTCTTTTACGTCTCTATTTGATAAAAAAAATTATGTTTCAAATATAAAAAAAGAAATTTAATGAGATTGAAATCAACGAGAAAACACTTGAGACGTTCATTCGTTTAAATGTTTTTTCTTGGGAGTGATAATATTTACTATGTAAGTAGTTTATGTATTATCAGTTTTGTCCAAAGAGCTAACAACGGATAGTTCTAAAACCATAATTTTTAATATCTTTTCATTGAAAATATACTTTACATATCACCACGTTACCAGCACAAACTTCCGTTATGCACCAAAACATTTCGTTAAATTCATCTTGAAGACTTTTGAGAGTTAGTATAATTTGAATAACCATGATGATTTTGATTAAATTTCAAATGTTGGAAAATAAATTTAAACTTAAATGAATATGTTTATTGATTTAAAGAATATCTATAATTCAGCACTTTTAATTTGAAGAATTTAGATTTTATGACGTTGTCTATTTTAAAACGGTAACAATCATATGCTCATAAGATTTAATTTATTAAAAGAAAATAAATTTTCAATTTTATAATTCAGCAAGTATTAAAATAAAAATATACGCCTTCTGCAGACAAGTAAATAATTCTCTTTTGATGAAATTTGACGGCATTTAACAATGTTTTAAATTAAAAAAAAGAGTTAACAAGCTTTTTTATACATATTTCGATATTGTATGATTTTGAACTTCTAAATCTATAAATTCCTTTGACTTTTGAATTTTTAGATTTATATTCTGACGCCTTTAGGGTGATTCAAGAAGTTTTGAAGAAGAATGAAGTCTGGATCTGTTGTATTATGCCATAAAATGATGAATCCATGATTCACCGTGTAAAGAGGCGTTAAATGGGCTGAATATCAAAAAAAAGAAAAAGCGAAAAAAAAAGAATTAAAAAACTTACGGGATGTCTGTGATGAGTAACTTATTGAAATAATTAGTTTTTACATCTAAATCTTCTCTTTATTATATCAAATATTTTCAGGCAGATTATTTAACAGAAGTTGACAGAACGATTCTTTCCCATAAGTTGGAAAATTTAAACATAGACTTTAAAAACATACGTTCGGATCATTAGATGTTAAAGATAATTATCCCACTGAACATATGTATGTGTTTACATAAATAGAGATGTTGAAATGAAAAAATATTTACTTCAGTAAATGACTTACATCTATAATAAACAAATTCAAACGCTCTATCGATATAAGAGAGAATTTTTAAAAAGTGTCTCAGGGCATGCGTTTCTTGTATTTAATTTTCAGATTTTTAAAATGACAATATTTTCAAATGATATATTATTTAAAATATATAAAAGTTGTGAAAATTTATCAGAAAAAGTATTCCTTACTATAATGGGAAGAACTCTACGTTAAAACTGTGAATATAATTTTCAAATACTATTAAAAATAATTTCTGCAGAGAGTGTGAGAGTAATAAACCCTCATAATTAAGCGAAGAATACAACCGTGACTATACGAACGGTCTTTATGTTTGAACTTCAAAAAGGATACACAATCAAAAGTATTTTAAAAATTCAGTTTTATCAATTGAAAATTACAATTTATCATGTCTTATCAATACTATAAATAATAGAAAATTAAATGAAATTTCTTAATGACGGATGTTGATACGATAATCTGCTTCAATACTTTTCATCTTCTTAACGATGTAAAAACATGAACGAAGCAAAAATAGTTATTAAAAGATTGAGTAAAAGAATAAAGAACATTAAATATACTTGCTCAAGATAATGTTGATTTATTAAGTATTAACCAATGAGATAAAAAATAACGTTTTTCAAACTGAGTTGAAAAACCTCGCGAACATTTATGTGAAAATTTAAGAAGAAATATCTCTGTAAGTATCAGAGTACACTTTTTAGTTATAATTAAATTTATACCTGTCATAGAGGGTCTAATATACATGAAAATTTTACAAATGGTTACACGAAGTGTATCAATTAATTCAAATTTTAATTGAACACGATATTCATCATTCTTTAAGTTATGAACTGATAAATGTAAAAATTATTTCAAGGAATATTTTAAGCGTCTTGTTTATTTAGGGTCTTATCTGCATAGATCTGTAATGTTCGGATTGGACTGGTCATCAAATAAATCGTATTGTTTACGAAATTTTATTTATGAGCTTTTTTGATTAAATATAGGTAAGATGTATCCATTTAGACTATATCTACAAATGCGAAGTGTTTTTATAAGCTTCAATTTTCTTAGGTTTAACAAAAATATTCAGTTATTGGATTTCTTCTCGAATGTTTGAAAAATTTGTATCAATAAAAAAAATACCTTCACAATCAACAATCAAAATTTTTTAACCACGAAAATATTGTAATTTTATTGTGATACATGTCTTCCAAAACATATCACTCAATTTTTACTTTTTAGAGATTGATTCAAGTTTAACTTAATTTTAACCAATGAATTCTCATGTTTACACCTCCACGGTATGACGCTCGATTTTTAATTTAATTCCTAATTATAATTTACCAAAAAAGAGAGAACAGGACACTTTTCTAATTATTTATCGTTCATAAAACATGTCTGTGACTGAACGATGAAAATATAAAAAGAAAATTTGATAATTTATTAGCTAATTTTTAGATTTTAAAATATAACTTCAAAAATAAATTAAAAAATCAATTAAATATATTTCATGAATATAAGTTAATTTTATATTATCTCAATAAAAGATGAATTTATGTGGGTTTGCTTGTGATTTAAGTCTTTACCGACTATCCATTCAAAGCGAAATTTCGTAAATATGCAAGTTGAGCATTTGTTATGGCTTTGTATCATAATTTAATGAATCCATGCTTATTACATTGAAAATTGTAAATTGACTGCTGCTAAGTCGAAAAAATTCTGGTTTATACATCTGTTCACCGGATAGAAAAATATAGTTAATCAAAATATCCTTATGTAAAATTTGATTTTTAATATACAGTGTTTAATTTATCAATACTACTTTTGTTGATCCTTTTTTATAAATTCTATTTTATTTAATTTTTTTCTCACAATTAAAAAATATAAATGAATAAGTATCATTCAAAAAATACGCTTCTATTCTTAGTATGTGATTTTTACACTAAGTCTTTTACAACGCTGGGTCAAAGCCTATATTTTGAAATAAGGATAAAGACTTTTTGAATTTTAGAACAAATTTGTCTACACGAAATCAATATCTTATGGAAAAAGAAACAAAATTCAACGTTGATAATTTTCGACTTTTAATATAATTCCAGTTTTGTAGTCTAAATTATGACGTTTAAATAAGTAAATGCCTGAATATATAATAAAAAAACAGAAAAGATTATAAAAAGAAGATATAACACTCGAATGCAGGAGCAAGTGGATTAAAATAAAAAATCAATCCAAAATATCTGAGATAAAGAACTTAAAAAACTCTAAATAAGCTGCTAAGACGTGTAAACAGGAAAGAATGAGTTTTTTGATAGGAATAATCTCTCGCTCGTAAAACAGAAATCTTATCACTGCCAAATTAAATATAAAATAAAACTGAGAAAAATTCAAAAATGTTAAACAAGACATAACAGAATATTTTAAAATAATGAAAATATTTTCTCCAATTTTGTTCATTGATTAATTTTCTTTTCTTCAATTGTTTATGTCTATTTGAAGATTACTTTTATTTACATTGATATTAAATGGCAAGTAAAGTAAAAGTGACCGTGTGAGAGTTTAAAACAATAATATTCTAAGACGATAAAATAAATTATTAAAAGCTTTTTTCTCTACGTGAAAATAGTAAAGTGATTCTGTTATCGTTCTACTAAAGAATCAAATTTTTATATCATGATTCAACAATCAAAAAATATCTTAATTGTTATGTGATATTTTACCTACAAGATGATCAACCTAAGTCAAGTGGATTATAACATATTTTGTTCAGATAAATATGCTTTTTATTTATTAAGTTATGAGTTAAGGGGCTTTTAATGAAATGAAAATTTAAAAATATTTAAGGATAAAAAAAATCTGTTATTTTTAAAATAAGATTGAAAAAATCTTTTTTATGGTGAAAATGTGAATATTTGAAGGATAATGGAAAACTCAACAAAAATTTCCCATTTAAAATTCTTTAATTTTTGTATTAATTCTATAAAATACGAACTTCTGAAATATAAAGAAAATACCCTCCAATACCATTCTTGAAAATTAACGGGTAAAATATAATAGTTTTCAATGTTCATATGAATTGTTAAATTTAAAAATAAAGTCTAAGTGTATTTATGAATAAAAAACTGTTGATTTATTCTTTTTAAATATCTTCATGAGGAAAAATTTTTCTTAAAGTTGTTTTTTAAAAAAATCAACTGTAATGATGATCGTGGACAAACTTTGAATTTCTAAAATATATAAGATTAAAAATTGGTCAGTCACGTTTGATATTTATGAAATATGTCAGTTTTAAATTATAGATAAAGCTTTCTCACGATTTTGAGAAATCAAAATAAGAATCAATAATAATATAGAGATTATTATGAGACTTGATTTGATTTCTCATACAAGTTTAAAATTTGATAAATAATATAACTATTTAAAATTTTTAAAAGAATAATGAGAATTTATAAATGAGATAAATTTTAAATTTATTTCACTAAATTCAATATTTGAATTTGAGATATAAATCCTCAAAATATTTAAAATATTTTTTCCCTAATATGAACAGAAGATTAATCCATAAAGTCGAAAACATAAAATATTTATAATTTTAAAAACTGTAAAATCTACATATATTGAAATAATAAGATTAGTTTACTAAGTTTTTTGTAATATTCAAAAATATTTGTCACAATTATTTCTATAACTATGCATTTTATTGCTATTTTCATTATTTAAACTAGAAATAAGCCATTTAAATTGACTTTCGCACTCTCGTAGAATCTGTAATGAGTCTCTATCTCATCGAGTAATTTAAGAACATTTTAACTCTTCAACTGCATTTACGAAGATATTTGATCATACTCGTCAATATTCAGGTGATATGAACCATTAACCTGCTATATGGCAGTTATTGGAATATTTAAAAGTTGTATTTTTGAAGTATATTACCCACTTGAAGGTAAATAAATGATTTTTTAAGCTGCTAATTCTGAAAAACTAATAAAAATATCTGGATATTAAATCTTGATAAAAAAGAATACATGCGAAATTTTTCCAAAAAATAAATCCAAAAGAATCATGAATAGGTTGGTATCAAACAAGAAAATTTATCCCACATTTGGATTATCTCGTCCTTAAACGTTTTCAATCAATGGGAAAAAAGAATGAATTTTTGTTCTTTTTGATATCACAACAACATAAACAGTAACCCAACAAAATCAAAATCAAATTGATTTAAGGGTTGAAAAACTCAACTCTTTCTACCCAACAATTTCAGCTTTTAGAGAATAATGTGTGCTTAATGACCTAGATAAGGTTATGATTTTGGGTTTTGTAACATAATTTTTGAAAAACAGATAATAAAATACTGTTCATTCAAGTTAACAAATTTTGTAATTTAACTGAAGTATATTTTGTCGTATCAATAATATTGAAACCAATTTTCATATGATATAAGAATAGTACTCTAAAACAAGAAATCGTTTATATAATTTTTTCAATAACTTTTCAACTTCCCCTTCTGTGAAATTCAGGGATTCAAAAAACATTTTATTTCCATTATAGAGAAAACTCTTCAGTTTCTCTGGTTTCAACGTTTAAATAAAAAATATCTCAGAATGCATTAAAGACTAAAGATGACAATAAAATTAAAACTTAAAAAAAATTACATATATATCACGAATCACATATCATGTATCTCATCGTTACACAGTTATATTTCAAAGTATTGTATTTCTTGGCATTTAAACCACTTCTTTTTGTTCATATAAACTTTATTTCGATAATATTGTTTCATAATTTATCACCTTTAAAAATTGAAGAATGTCGATTTTTTAGTGCTCAAAAAATTAAGAAAAAATGCCTATTTTATCTTAAAAATTTTTTAAACGTGTCATCTAAGATAAATTACAGTTTTATCAAGAAGACTCAAAATTATAACTCTAGTACTACTGAAATAACATTTAAAAAAAATTGAATATTTAAATATTCCTCCTGTAACATATTTGTTGCTTTAAAAAAATTGTTCAATCAGACATAAATGGTAAAGTACATGTCATAAAATTTTTAAGAAATCAATAAAACTTCGTTCTATCTTAAAAAAACTGATCGGATATTTTCAAATGATAGATAAGTAGATTTTTACCATAATATATTAAACAATATGTGTATCTTGATATGATGATCGCAAAAATCTGTTGATACGATCAAAAAATTCATACTACAAAATTTTGAATTAATCGTCAATGAAAAAAAAGTCTTAAAATTTATATTTGATATCTGAAACATTTTTTATAGTTTATTAATGGAGTCAACTGACAATGAAACTGTTAAGAATCTTTAAGCTTTTGTGTTTATTATTCTAATTGTATCGAAATTCATCATTAGGGGCATAAAATAACGCCACTATATGAATTAATTTATATTTAAAAATTTTTGAAAATTTCGATATATTACTAACGAAGCATTATAATATTTAAATTTATTAATTTGAGTTAAAAATTTAGCATAAACTAAGACCCTTCATCAGTAGGTAACTCAAAAATCGCTTATATATGAAATATTTTTAACTGGTTAAAATTAAATAATTTTACTTTATCTATGGCGCAATCAACGAGAATTAATTTCATCCATTATGTGAACAAATGATCAAGGTTCACAATATTCTTATTTATGTTAATTAAACATTCTTTATAAATATTAAAAATTGGCCTTAACTAAAATTTTGATATTTAAGAGACAAAGTTTAACATATCGAAAGGGATAAATTTTTGAACTTTGAGTGAGTATATTAATAATAGGAAAATGCTCGATTTACTTATTAATTAGAAATAAAAAAATTTATAAATGAAATAGAATTTATATGAATAAGATTAAGACATCTTGTGTTGTACTTCTTGATTGGATTGTTTTGAATAAAATACTTTTTGTTGATGATTTTTGGGATTTGTTTGGCTTAATCTGAAGATTTATTCAAAAACAGAGATTCACTCATTATTAAATCAGTCTTAACTATAACGCGGAGCAGATACAGACTAAAATGCCGTATTTATCTTTTTCGCAAAGTAAGGTCGTATCAAATGTGCAGTCTCAAAAAATTTCCTCATAAAAATTTATCTCATATTTTGTTGAGATACCAAAAATGAAAATAATTATCTGTAGAATAAATAAAGTTACATTATGCGTAAGATTAAACAAAAGAGAGGTATTTTACGTTTATATATGGATCCTTTCTACGTGTATAAAATTTCAAAAAATATAAGAATATGTAAAAGAATAATGTGAACTCGTTGATCAAGATTACAATTGTGGATAAAAAATTACAAAAAAACATTACATTAAATCAATTGTGCTTATTGACGAACATAAAAATATTTTCAATTATGTATTTTAACCATTAAATAAAATATATTTTATGTTTCTGTTAAAATCAGATCATTTTATGAAGATATTTCAAAAACTATAATGGAATGATTACTCTCCTTTTTCCGAGAAAAACCATTGTCGAATTTTGTGAAGTGAAAAATAATCCATAAATGATTAATTTTTTCATATCAAATTTAACGCAATGATGAATGATTCACACGAGTTTTTATTTGTGTTAAAAATGAAAAAGGGAAAGAATTAGATTTGAAAATTAAAAGAAAATTTACCCATTTTTGAACAGTGTTGATCGCTAAGATAGTTCATTTATAAAAATTCAGCAGTTGATTGAGAATTAGAAAATGTTGGTTTTGTTAATTCTTCAGTAATCAGCTATTTTCAAAACTAAAAAATAAATTTTGATATCAGAGAATATAAAACAGATCAGATAAGTAAAGTAGCAAAAATAATTTAGATTTTTGAAAATGTTTTCAACTCTTTAAAAGTTAACTCAACGAACACAAAAAATATCAAATCATACCTGGAATGCCACAAAACATCAAACATTTATGGACACTAGAATTAAATTTTATAGTTTTTAAAAAGCATTAAAATTAACAAAATTGAAACTCCGTAGATTGCGAATCGAATTAATTGTTTTAATTTGGGAGATATATTTCTAAAGTTTTAAACGAAAAATTTACCGTAAGAAATAACTTTGGTATTCTAAAAGTTATCGTACTCATTCGAATTTGAAATTTAATTCAATTCTTCATTTGCCAAACGTAAAATATTGTTATAATGTTGAATTTTTAAAGCTTTTACAATCGAAGGACAACAAATTTTATAAAAAATTTTGGAATATGGGTCGATACACTTTGTAAATATTTTAAGAATGAACTGATGTTTTTATCTCATCTTAAAAAATAAAATAAACTTTCGAGTTGTTGGAAAGCTATGTAATGCTTAAAAATGAAAGTCAAAAACATTATAATTCTGTCCTTCAAAAATTTATTTAAATTAGATTAAAATCCAAAATAAAATGAGATGTGTGATAGAATGTGGGTTATCTCTATAAACGAATGGCATTAAAAATGTGTTGACAGAGTCCTGAGATTGACACAACGTTTTTTTAAATTAGTCCAAGGTATTAATCTGAGTTTATTATTTTCTTTTGATTTTCAAATAGATTGTTTGAACATCTAAAAATCAAATATTTTTTCCTCTAACAATGATTTAGAATCGAGTAATCTGGTCCAAAATATTTATCTTTAAATTCTAAAAAAGATACAAATGACTCTGATTTAAAAATTTCGGTCATTTAAAGTAAAACTGGACTTATCAGCTTCAAACAATTTAACAATATGAGATACAAATTTTATTATAAATGAAGAAAATGAACATATTTACCCAAAAAAATATTATAACGCATGCTAATACCGAATAAATTAGGCATCAGCGATTCATTAAGAGCAAGCGTATATTTAAAAAGACGTGGTGACAAAATTACAAGCTGTTGTATTCTATAAGCTAGGATTATTATTTGATAAGAAGAGCTCACTTTATCATAATTGAGAACATATATTGTGGTTATATGTTCAAAAATAAATTATATTTATGGGTGAATAGTTTATGAAAATCTATCTTATTTATCAATCCAGAGAGCTTTCTGAGTTTATCATATGTGAACCCTTTAAATAAACAATTAATATGAGTAGAGACATAAAAAACGTAAAAACCTAAGTCTTGCTTCATTTTGAATTTTTTAGATAAGAGGAAAATAATTTATTTTGTATATATTTGAAATAAATTTAGACCTAAACTCTATTTGAAGGTTAAAATTAATAAGTATATTTATTCCGATAATATAAGAATACTCGGAAGTATATACAACATAGAATTTGCGTATATTATTGTTGATTCGATGGCTGGAGTGACAAAAAAATGACAAACTGAATTCAAATTAATGTAACCACTGAACATTTTTTAGAGAGAGCTAAAAAAATATTTATCTTAATCAAAATAGTTATGGCTGTCATGTTGTAAATTTTTCAGATTGATACTAATTTAATTTATGGTTTAATATTTTCATAATTAAAATGAATTAAATTTCAGTGCAAATATTAAAAGTATGATTAAGATTTAATTTGATTCTTCATGTTGTAAGAATACATAGATGATAATACTAGATTTAAAATTATCATTATTCCAATGATAAATGAAAAAATGACAGACTTATTTTATATTGTTCAAAATCTGGATATAATACAGCCTTCTATGAAAAATATGTTTCAACGTTACAAGATTTTTCAAAGATAAATGGTCGATTTTAATAAATTTTGCTTATTTCAAAAATGAATAACAAAATCGTATCTGTTGCAACTCACTTATTTTAAGATATATCAAATTTTTATATCATACCTTTTTAAAAATAAAATTTTCACCCATTTTATTGATTTATCTGAAAGCTCAATGTGATTAAATTTAATTATTGTTAGAAGTTATTTGATTTTTAGCATATATCTTTTAAAAAGAGTAAGAAACATACTCCAAAATCAAAAATTTAATCATATGCTGTGATTGAATTTGTCTCGTTAATGTTCGATGAAGTCAGCATAATTTTATCTTTTTTACAATTAAAACAGTATAATTTGAATCTATTCCAAATTTAAATATTTTGTTGAAAAAATACTGGTTATTCCGTTTTTATTGGCTTGAAAAATTCTTTTCTGTAATAATTAATCGTATTATTAACTATTTTTATTTTTTAATTAATTCTAATTTTTAGATTTATTATTAATAAAATAAAGTAGCTTACATGTTATAACTGTTCACAATTTAATTTATATCTATTTTTTTAGGTTTTAAATGTAGTCTATTTCATGTAAAAATTGATAAAATTCAATATAAAACTCAAAATTTTAATTAAGCATTATTAAAATTTACAACCATTGCCAATGATCAAAATACGTACCTGAAGATGTGACTTTTTGTGCTTTTTCAGAATTATAATTGTATTTTTTATGAAAAATGCTGCATAAATTTTGAATAATCCTTTGTTTATTGTTTAAATAAAAAAAAATAAATATTGATCAGAATGTAAAAATCTTAATTGATCAAACAAAACTTCACAAAAGAATTATTTAAAATTCTAGATAACAGATGTTTTTAGAGAGTGATTCACGAAACGAAAAACATTTAACATGCTCAAAAGGTTATTTTCTTTTAAGAATGATAAAAGTTAATTTTTCAGATATTAAAACATTCAGTATGAAAATCAAACTCATAAATATTCGTGCCTGTTTTTCACTTCTACAATTTTGAAATTTTTATCTTTTAAGAAATCTTTTATAAATATTATTAGATCAAGAATTGATTAAATACGATTGAGCTTTATAATTGAAACATTTCCTAAAAGCATAAGTGAAATATTTTTTGCCTTAAATATTGAATCTGTAAAAAGTTTATAAAGGCTCTTACGTGTATTATTATCATACTAGAAGTGGTATTTAAAGGGAAATGACGACATATCTTTCTATTTTGCCCACCGGGACAATGAAATGATTCAAAATTAATTTTTTTAATCAGTATTTAATTACAAAAAGGATAATATTTTTCAATGTAATAACAGGTTAGATAAAATATACCCCATGGTTTCCTTAATAAGTCTTATAAAAATACATATTAAAAAATTTATTCTACGTATAAGATTCATTGAGAAATATTTGAATTTTTGGAGTACTTTTGAATTAATTTGTCATGATATTTCTTTTTGTTTTTTGATATTTGATTTGTTGAATTACCTATATCTAGAAAGGAAAAAACTGCGAATTAATATGCCTCTATTTTTACAATACATAATGAATCCTTTAATAATATTTTTGTGAAATTTTACAATTTCCAGAAATATCACACGAAATGATCAGGTAACTTTGTTTATTTCAATGATGAAATCATACGATAAGGTGTATATGGGATAAAATTTATGTTTTTATCAACAAATTTACTTTAAATTATCTTAAACCTTATATAATTAGTTTAATCAACATGAAACTGAGAATATACTGAAATTAATCAAGTGATAAACAAGCTTGTGTCGGCTTAATTATTTCTGCAGATTTCCAATTATTCAATTAATGATGATATTACTATTCTGTATGTTGTCAGAGATATTTGAAAAAACCCAAATTTGTTTCAACTTATCGGTGTTGTCTTATCAAACTTGTGTTTGTTATTATATTTTTTGCTCACTTAAAATAAAAGCTAAACCCAATTATTTGAAATAGATGCTTATCTTCTTGACATATTTCTAAAATAACTTAAAAATTATATTTAACAAGAGAATACCCCAGATAAGAATATGTATGAAAACAAAAATTCAAAAAAAGGGATAAAACAAATGAGGTATGGTAGTTTGATGCAATATTTTCTTTATTATACTAAGTATTTCCTCATCTGAAATTAAATGATTGGTTTTAATATTTTAATAGCTTCATCGTGGTTGATAAAGAACCAGTGCTATTTGATATTCACTTTTTTAACACAAAGGTAAGTGGTGTTTTTATTATTTTGCACACATCATTCCTGATTTTATACAATTCTTATACTTCAGCTAAAAATATACGTGAATCATTTTTTGAGCACGACAACACATAGTTGAGAACATTTCAAATATTTTTGGCAATTTTTTCGAGGACTTCATATTAAAAAAATCTAACACATTAAAAAGTATACTAACCTCTGCTTACCATCTTAGGATATTTTATTTTACAAATAAGGTGAAAAAATAAATTAAGTTATTGTAATTTAAAAATTATCTTCAAGATTATTCAGTTAACCAATTCTATCTTAATAAAAATAACAAATAACTCATATATTTTCATCATAACGTAAATTGTCATGAAATTTCAAATGATATAAATTTTAAATTGTCTGCATTTTGTCTAAATATATATCTAACATAAATTGCAGCATTTTTATTTTTTGAATAAATTAAATTATCTTTCAGACAATAAAAATATATAAATTAAAATTTAATGTTTAAATAAGAGTATTTACTTATCTATATGGTTAAGTAACATAACATCTGACAATTTAAATTAACCGTTGGTATATTTGAATAAATTTGTCCACATATGAACACTATATTGGCAATAAATAAACATTAAAGAATAATTTTATTTAAGAAAATTATCAAATTATATTATTTCAAAATAATTTCAAATTTCTTTCCTCGATGTGTTTTCTGATAACTTAGTTTCCCATAAAATAAATTTGAAAAAATTATGGCGTTCAAATGGAAAAATCCAAATAGTATTACTTGTATTTAAATTGCTTGCCTTTACAGAGATGCTATTAAATCTTACCTGAGCCAATATTTGGGATAAATTTAATTCTTAGTTAGGTGATCGTTAAAGTAAAATACCGAGAATTATAATACTTTAATTGTTTTAATTCAGATATTTTCAATTTTAAAAATTTAATTATTTATTAATTTATCAAAAATCATCTTTTGAATGGCAGTTGCTATTTTTGCTTTTTATATGAATTAAAAATCAGCTTATTTAGTTTCCTCTTAATTTTTAATTTGAGGATTTTAAAAAAGTGGATAATCTTCGATCTGCTTGATCAAGCAAATTTTTTATCATATTCCAGAATATTGTTTCATATTTTTACCATGAAAATGATCTTCAATTTTTTGTATCTATTGGTATTTTTAAACATAAAGTTTTCAAGACATATATTTTTTTAAAATTTTAAGATTTGTCAAACTCCATAGCTTTAAACAATTTTAAAATAAGTGTTTAATAGGAGAATAATGGAAATATTATCCTCGTTTTTGAATTGATATTGATGAAATTTCTACATCTTTGAAAATCCACAGAATAAAGTATGTTATAATATGTATATGTGATCTGATTCTTATTTAGATTTTTTCCAAACTTAGATAGTTTCATATTATATTCGTATAAAAAATCATTTGTTTTGAATCCTTATTTCTAAAAACTAAACTATGTAAATACTCTTTGATTAAATGGTGAAAATTTGAATAATTCAACTGATCAAAAAATATAAATCTTATAATATTATCAAATAGTAAATCGTCTAATTTCAAGTTTAAATTTAAATTCGAAGAATTATTGAAATTTTTTTGATGGTTTTCAAAGCTATTGTTTGAAGATTTAATTGCACTTAAGCCGGTCGAAGAAGAGTATTTGGATGAATTTACCATTTTTTATCTCAATAAACTGTTGGAAAACGGTAGTTACGATATTAACAAAAATGAATTTTTAAAAATTTAAATTGAGCGATATAAATAATTTTATTAAGATTTATCTGAGAAGTATGTTAATTATATTATTTGAGAGATCAAAATAGCATAAAAATATTTGAAAACTTCACGGTTTAGGAAAAATTTCATACTCTATGAGAAGTTAACACCTTATTACTCTTTACTATGTTATAAAATGAGTTTTCATTTAACTTTAATGATTCTTAATTTGACTACAAAATATTTTTTTGTTTCGTCTCAAATTAAATCATTTTAAAATACAAAATCAGATATTTAATTTAAGCTCTGTGTCCATATGGCATTGCTGATACCAACAGGAATTTGACTTCATTCAATGTAAATAGTAAAATCCAAACGAAATCATCAATTTTGAGAAATAATATAAGTTGAATATTTTCTTTACGAAATAGTAAATAATGGAAGCAAAAATTTGTTATCAATCTTTTTGGCTCAGTTAAATCTAAAAAGCGTCTAATTTTCTCTAAAAAGATTGAGAAAAATTTAAAAACATATGAAACATCGAAAAACTCTTACGAAATAAATTTTTCATAAAATTGCATCAACATGAATAATCCCAAAATATTTGATAAGACCTTTAAGAAGTTAAAGATATGATGTCACAAGAAAAATTCAAAATATAGATACATATACGATGGATTATCGAGTACCTTGTTAGTCCTCAAAAAATATAAAATTATCATCAAGTGAGATGAACTTGAACGAATTTTAATGAGTGAAAATTTTGTATATTAACCATATTATTTCTTTATTTAGCAACTGCAAAATCAAAACTCTTCATTATAACTGAAAGAATAATCGAAAATATTCAAAAACTTTATTCAGAATTTTGTTTTCAACAAACTTTGAGAATTTCAATATGAGATCCATCCCGTCTGTTTAACAAATTTACAAAACTAGGGAAGATCTGTTATTTTTACTTTTTTGAAAATCAATTGTTCATTTTGTATTTTTATGTTTATGATTAGATTTAAATTGAGTGCGGTTGCATTTATTTGATTTACTGTTCTCATAAATTAAAAAAATTGAACAAGTTTCTATTTATTTCAATGTAATATCAACCACAATTAATTTTAAAAAATTCAAAAATTAATTTTAGAACTTTTCAGACTGTTATTACGGTTATAATGAATAAATTTATTTTAAACCTTGAAACGATCAGTGTGTTACAGTATTATTAATTTGGTTTATTTTAAAAATTTAAAATTTTTGTGACATTTTGTGAAAGCTAAATCAAGGTTAAAAATATTATCTTAGCTTATATTTATCAACAATAATCTCAATTCGAATCAAATGTATTCGTTTATTTCTGAATTTGTTTCGAAATTTAAAAATAATTTGACTTCATAATGAAATTTAACTTAATTTATTTACATATTTATAAGTTGACGTCTATTTAGTTAAAATAAATCTTCAAAACTTTCAATTGTATTTTAGTTAAGTATTTTTACTCAATTAAGTGTGTATGTTAATATATTGCAAATTAACTTTTGTTTATTTTTCATAACATTCAGATAAAAATTCTATATATCGAATTTAAAATGGTGAAAATACAACTTTACCCAGTTATGATTTCCTTACTTTATCTACGTTGAAAATAAAACTTTTTAAAAAGTTTTGTTTCCTTCAAACAATCTGTTTCCTTAAAGTTTATAAAAATTTTTCTTCAAACGTTGAATTATAAAGATTTTTAATGTATATTTAAATATAAATTCTGTGAAAAGCTATATAGATGAACAAAGAAATTGTAAAAAATACCAATTTTATTTAATTATGTTTTTCTATTTTTTTAATTAATTTCAAAATTATATCGTCTCTTTTTACAACTATTACATTTAATAACTGACGATTAATTTACTATGAGTATCAAATGTAGTGAATTTTGTACAAATGAAAGTTATTTGAAAAAATACTTGACATTAAATTAAAATAATTAAATTTATCGTAAATTAATATCCCCAAAAGAAGAAATGCAGGTTATTTATCACTATAAGGATGATTAATAAATGCGGTTTGCAATATGATTACAAATTAATTAATTAAATTTCTCCTCTTCACTGTTATTTTCATAAAATTTCAATTTATTTCGATAGTATTTATTCTAAATTGTTTTAACGCAAATTTTATTTCATCAATCTCAATAAAAATTTCTCAGTTTCATATTTCATCCACATTAGTGGTTAGTTGATGAAAATTAAATTAAAAAATGCCTTTTAAGTTAAAAGCATTTTTACTAGAAAAGTCAGCATTACTTTGTGTAATAATATATCATAGACATTTATTCCCTTTATTGATTTTGTCCATGTATAGCTTAATAGATAAAAAAATTAATCATTCAATTCTAACATAGAAATATATTTTTTATCCAAACTTAATTTTATTTAGTTCTTATAAAACCCTCATAGTGAGGATTTAACCATGTCTTCTCAAATGTATAATCATCAAACACATAAAACTCTAATATTTATATGGCTTTTTATAAAGATAAGGAACTTTTCTAAATGATAACATTGTGTCTGCTTTTTTGTAAATAATTCTGCACTAATTTACATTTATAATTTGTTTAATTTTTTCAGACGGGAAAGTAAATCTATTCTAGTAGTGTTCAAAAATATATTTTGGTGAATTTTGAAAGAGTTAAGTTTTTTTTTATCAGTAAGAAAAGGGATGACTCATCAAATAAATCGACAGTCAAAACAAAAATGTTACGTTTGAAAATTAAATATAAATGGATGAAATTTAAACATGTTTGATAAATATACACGGTATTTTCTTTATACATTCGGGTTAAAAATGACCGTAAAAATTAGAAACAGCCAGATTTTATAAGGAAACATGATAGCATTTTCAAATGAGATTGAAAATTTAAAAATGTTTTGATAAATGATAGATAAAATCATAACGTTAAAAGTAATAATTTTATAAAAAGTTATAATTTGTTGCATCATATTTAATTTAAAGCTAGTTTATTACATTCTACGTTTGTTAAAATTAAAAATGTTAATTTTTGATAGCTAATGACGTAATTCCGCATTTGTTATCATGAAAATATTTTTCTAAAATCTAACCTTGTTGCTCATTTTACTGTGAATTTTAAAAATTTTTACATACCAGAATTATAAATTGTTGATGACCCACTTAAAAAAGTTTAATGTTGTATAATTTTACAATATACGCCAATTTGTTTAAGTAGTGCA
Source organism: Neodontobutis hainanensis (assembly GCA_024349245.1). Classification (NCBI taxonomy): domain Eukaryota; kingdom Metazoa; phylum Chordata; class Actinopteri; order Gobiiformes; family Odontobutidae; genus Neodontobutis; species Neodontobutis hainanensis. The sequence continues at coordinate 38,390 of JALDNG010001128.1, read as the reverse complement.
TTCCTCTAGAAATAATAGACAACATTAAGCTGCCTCTAAATAAGAATAAACTATATAAATTTTTTATGAGTGCTTCTTACATATAATTTTATGTTTCGCAATTTTTTGAACGAGATTCGCTTGAAGACTAAAATCACAAACTGCAAATCTTCTTATAGAGAGATTAGAATAACCCAAAATTTTTTTGAATGTTTACAGACATATCATTTTTATTTTGAAAAATTGACAGCTTAATTAGTAATATGTCCCTTTTCGAATAAGGATGGAGAAGAACACTTAATTTTAACCTTTTCTGATAATTACACATGTAAATTTTGAAATTATTAAAGCATGTTTTTATTAGAATGTTTATATATTTAAACATCTCGTTTTATCAGTATCTTGAGAATAACCATATTTATTAATTTTATTTCATGTAAATCTACCTTCCCTTCAACAATAAACAGAGTTTTTGAATTTTTAAAATACAAACGTGTTACTAATGTTTCCAACTTTCATAATATATGTTGTATATATGTTAATATATAAAATCAAATGAGCTTAATGATTTTTCGACTGATCTTTCCACAAATTATGAAGTAATTTTTTTTAATATCAAATGGGAAATTTAAATTAAATTTATTTATAAAAATAAAAATCAAACAATCTTATTACAAGAGTCAAACATAAAGATAAATCCTTATATCTAATTTTGAGAAATTAATTTCGGTAAAAGTAAATAACAAACCCAAAAAACTATTTTTAACCAGATAAACTAAAACCTTTATCTTATAATATAAATAATTTTGAAACCCAAGAATTTAATAGATTAATCTGTAAATTGTAAAAAAATTATTTACATACTTTAACGTGTATTTTACTTGTCGCAAATATGATGTGATTTCTGAAGAATATTTGATGCTATTATTCAAAAACTGCCTATACCCATTTTTCATTTAATTTAATCTCTTAAAATTTATAATTTAATTTATCACGAAAATTCTTTAATTCCCACTTAAAACAAATTTTAATGTGCTTAGAACTCTAGTCTATTTCAAATATCAACCCTTAACTTCTAAATATGATATACCAAAATTAAAATAAACTTGCTTATTTTAGTTTTAGTAAAATACATAAAATCAATTTTCTTCGTTTATTGACATATTCGATATTGTTATAATCCTAAAAGATAGTGTGGGTAAAATTCGTGACGTATAAAAACATTAATTCTTTGCTTTTCTATTCTATATTTATTCTTAGACGACATTCTTCCGAAAAAAAGGAAATCTGTCTTTTCTTGTATTTAAACTTTTTTGATGTATTAATCCCATTGTGTGAATTTAATCTATAAATATTAATCATGAAATAACTAACAGGGAATTCTTTTGTTTTTAAAGTTAAAATCCTTGCTGAAAATCATTATTTTCAAAAAAACTAAATATTTTAAGAATAAGAGTTTTTATTAATTTTGGTGATAAATGTAATCTAGTTTCTTTGACGTTGGATTTAGCTTATTACCCGTCAGTATAAAATTAGAGTATGTCGATACAGTCTCATAGTCTTTTTGTGAAAATTGAGAGTTAAATTCTAAATTTGATCATCAATAAAGAAAGCACGAATGATCAATTTTTGTGCTTATATCTGTTGGGAGCATTAAAACATTTTTAAATCAGATTTTGTATTTATACTATAAAACTACAATGTATTTATTGGATAAATTATTGTTTCAGCGGTAAATTCTAGTTACCGTCATATTTAGCTTAACTGGAAATTTTACAAAAATATTTAATGCCACAAGAAATCATTAAATTAGCTTAGGATTAAAAAAGATACAAGGTTAAATCGATATTTATATAGGATTAAACTGAAATACATTTTAATAATAATTTAGAAAAGTTTGATTAAGTTGAAATGTTTGAATTCTCAACATTGAGAAACAAAAATCTCAAACTATTGATGAATCAAATAATTTTCTTTCTCCAACCTTCTTTAAAAAGTATCATATTTTATAATAAAGGGAAAAAATGAAAAATACACGTTCTTTAATTGAAACAGATAAACTTAGGACGACAGTATGATTTTATTATTTTATAAGAATCAACCTTCCCATGAGATTTGTCAAAATTATTCCAACACATTAAAATACAGTTTCAAAAATAATAAAATTAACCAGAGTGTTGATATTGGTATAATAATGATATTATTTAGAATCTAATACAGAAACAAAATTCATATGCAAAAAAACCTTTTATGACTTTATATTTTTTATGAAAACCCCTAAAAAGATTGAAATCAGATCTTTTGACAACAATGTATCAAATATTTCATTTAATGAGATGATTCCTCCTTTAAATTATTCGAATACTGTTTTAAAGATTTCGTCTAATCAATCAGATCTTGTGGAAATCCAATCTTCAGATGTACAAAAAGGTATTTTGTTGTCAAATATTCTTTCATTAAAACTATGATTTAGTTAAAGATCTTCAAGGAATCGTCAATAAATTCTCAGTATTATACTCATTTTATAAACAGGAAAATGAAGAAAAAATTGTGTCTGCAATCAAAAATAAAAGTAATTATAATACGTATTAAAAAATAATCTAAAGGCTTTTAACTAAATTTAGAGGATTGTTTGATAAATTCATATCAAATTTACTAGTTCATATTTGTCTTATATTAGAGGCCTTCATAATAATGATGAATGTCATAATTTTATTTCCAATATATAATATTTTCAAACTCGAAGATCTTTTGAAGTGTTTTTCGTCGAATTTAAATTAAAAGCAATATATTGATTAAATTCATTCTCTGAGTTTCTTTTATACTCATCGAGTTGAAAGAAAATTATTCTGGCAATGTAAAAAATATGAAAAAAAATTTTTATTCATCGAATAATTTGTCTGATATTCATACCTTTTTTGATGAATTTGTCAATTAAACCATTAAAATAGATATCATTTACACTTAAGGAATTAATTACGAAAATAAGTTGAATGGCATTTCATTTAAATTAAAATTTATCAATAATTTATGAGAAATTTTATACTCACTCATAGATATGCGAAAAATATTAAATCTTTTAAAGACATACAATTTTTTAGAAAATCGTAATTTTTGGATGGAAGTTCAGACAAATAATTTAGTATAATTATCGTTGAAATTTCAGGGGATAATTCAAAAGCTAGGGAGACACCAAGCTTCTGGAGTGATCATTGGCCTCTTATTTGGAATTGGTATCTATAGTCTCCATAACATTCTTGACGCGTTTAAAGTATGTTAATAACAATAATTTTTAAAAAAATATGAAAACGATATTGATATTATTTATTTAAAAGATATCATTTTCACCAAGGAGGATAATTTAACTGTTTTTAATTGAAATTATGAATGAATGTTTCAATAAATTAATTTTTAAAATTTTAAATTCACCACATAATAATTTGATAAAAATAAAATATTTTGAGCCAATAAATATTTCAAAAAATAACAAAGATTTTAATTTTAAATAATTATCAAAATATGATATTTTCAAAAATATTGCAAATTTAGTGGGTAAAAAATCGAATTTTATGTGAATCTGTTTAAAATATTAAACTTTTGTACTGCAAAATTTGTTCGAATTTTTTGCTAATTGTTTGAAAAATGAAAAAATATATTTGAACTAACACATTAAATAAATTGATAAATATATCACTATTTCATTACCAGAAAACTGGGAAATAAATGTTGAAAAAATCATGAGCTCAATCATTTTTAAATAAAATTTTATCTTTTAAATAATATTTGGTTTTAAAAAGATTAACATTATTTATTTTAGAACTCATCGGAAGACTTCGCTTTGATTTATACATACATATTTAAAAATGTAGTAACTATAAATTCATAATTCAGATTGGTGTTATTCCAATAATTTCAACTAAAAATTGTATACCTTTTATTGTTCAAAAGTATTTAACGTCGAATTGATTAAATTCTTATCAGAGTTTCGAAAAAAACCAGAATACACATTTTTGGTTGATGTATTGATTGTATATATTACATCGATTGAGTAGACTAACAAAAAACAAGAAGATTCATATCTTAGAATAAATGTTATCAAAGATGCCTCACATCTTTATCGAGTATTATCTTAATTTTGAATTTTGAAAATTGAAGATAGAAATTTTAAAACTCTAATTGATTATCTGAAATTCGAAAGCAATCAGAAAATTTCCGAAGTTGCGAAATATTATTTTAAAGTTCTCATTATTCTTTTTGTATTTTTAGAATTTTGGAATATCTATCACAGAACATTCTGCTCATAATGATTGTCCACCTTACTATTTAGGATTTATTAAACATACAAGTAATATTTTTCTGTCTCACAGTTTCTTGTTCCATATCTCAACCGACATATTTTGCACTCACTATGTGTCAAATTCTACAAAACAAAAAATTTTACAATGTTTGTTTATATTTACTGTTGTGTATATTTGAGGTATCTTATATCTAAAGCACTAGTTGAAAAGTTATTCTGCCTTCGATATATTTCAAGAATTCAACAACGCATCTATGAAAGAAAAACTTCTGGAATATATTGACACATCTTTCCATGATATTATCCACAATATCTTTGAGACATATAGCTGCACTGTTTAAACCTTATCTCTCTGCTTATATATAAATTAATTTAATAAGCATAACTATAATATATATTTGATCACTTCTCAATTTCGATTTATGGCAGAATATTTCAATATCTTTGATCTGTAATTATCAAAATTTTTACGATATTCGAAAAACAAAACTATGAACTCATAAATAAATAAACAAGTTATCATTGATCTTGAAAGGATAAAATTCATTGAATTTTTCATCGAATTTAATCATGTTCAAACTTTAAGTGGCTTTAATAAGAGTAGAATCTTTATTTCTAAAGATAAGTTTTAAAGAGTGGATCAGGTTTTTCTTTTACTATTAAAAGATTATGATAACTTATTTATGAATCAAAATCTAATGAACTTAGTATTTTTAAATTTACAAAGTCTCGCTCTTTACGAAAACATAAATTAAGATATCGCTATATTCTTAAATAATTTTGATGTAAACGAATGTTAAATTTGATAATATTCCATCTGGATAAAAATTTAAATTAAATTTTATCCCATATTAAACATTCATAGAAACGAATTTTAGGAAATATAATCCAAAAAGATACAACTTTAATTGACATATTTTGGAGGATTGATTGAATTTATTTACGAATAGTTCATCGAATAGTTTTATTGTAGATTTGAATCAATAATTTTATTTGTTGAGAATATACGGTCATGTTTTCTTTTAAACACATATTCGAGAACTTCGAAATTTCCCCAATAACATTTTTACGTTCATTTATCAGGTTTACTGGATCTCTCGATTTGGATTATTTTTTTTCGATTTTCAACCTTTTTATTTAACACAATGTAATTATTGAGGACACACTTCAAATATTTATAACCTTGATTTTTTTGAAATACGTTCAATTAAAATGAATTTTAAAAATTCTAATTTGTATATTGTAAAAAATTGTTGTTAAGGCATTTTCATATTTGTGACCAATTCAATATTGACCATATTAGGAATGAAAAAGGCATAAATTTTATGTTTATGAAATATTAATATGGAAAATTTATTTAACCAAATGTGTTGTTTCGATATTTAAACATGATAATTTCTAAAATATCATGAATATTTTAAAAACACGGAATTTATCATTTAATTCGTTGTCTTGAATCTCCTTCAAATTATATAACAAAATTTTTTAACAATTTTTCATTGAATATCAAAACAACTATGGAGCTAGCAACGCATTATCAATTTGGATATTTATGATTTATCATTATCTATCAACGCAATAAATATAAAAACTCATTATCTTGTTGATAAATACCTTTATCTTACTCTATCAAGTAAAACATGTAAAGAATAGCATTGTCTGTAAAATTTAAATTAATATTCATCATACGTATGCGGATTTTCGACGAAAAAATTTTTCTCTCAAATTAATGAAGTATTCAAACGAGAAAAAATGAAAAGCTCAAAAGAAGGTTGAATAATACTTTAATCCAGGTTCGTGTACCATGCATGTGGGCGTAAAAATCTGTCAGAACGTTGAGATGCGTTTATAGAGAATGCAAAGCTGGACTATTTACGTCTAAAGCTGTTAAATCGATTTTTTCAAAGAAATCGATCATTTTTCAGATTGAGCTGATCGAGAAATTTAAGTTCTCTTATTCTTTATATCAAATTAGAAAAACTAACAAAGAATCCTCTCTTTAGTATTCTTTTAGAGCATCAAAGATGCACCTTTTGAGCATTTTCCACAAAGCTGCCAATTTAAAATAGATCAGAGAGAATATAACTTGGGCAAAACGAATCCTTATTATTAAAGCTACAAACAAATATTATATTCCTAATCTTTACAAATTTACTAAAACATTTCAAACATTTTTAATTCACGATGATTGCTACACATGAAAACTGTAAAATAGTTTTTGAAACAGATAAATTTAATCAAACCGAAACATTTCAATATGTGTATACGTGATGGAATAGTTCAAATAGTACCTTCAGATTTTTACCAAATTTATACAATCAAGACTTTAAATTGTAAATTACAGGATCGTTTCATTGATTTTTGCTCCGTATTATGGCTATTGTTGAATAGTATAACTAAAACATTGTTCAACCAAGATTACGTTTTCTTATAATGGAAGGTAATATTCTTCTATTTCACATAAAACTTACATAAGTATACTGGTTAAAGTTGAGGCATCCTTTATTCTTGCGCTTATACAGATTAAGCTATGTAATGTTCATAATAGATTTATGGCGGATTTTTCAATAACATCAAACTCAACCGAAGCCTGGTATCAAGGGATGAAGGATAAAGTCGCTAATGCACATCCGAGTTTAATTAATTTGGTTAATAACCTTAAACGCGAACAGACAACAGTTGAAGCAAAAATATCTGAACTCCTGACGTCCAAAGTTCAATTTTATGCCAGACATTACAAGGGAGGACAATTTAACAAAAATATGTGTAAAATTATCAAAATATAATGATTATTTTCTGAAGTCGATAGCGGTAGCTTACGGATATAAGGTTTATCAAATGATGAATGTAATTAATGAATTTCCTTTTATATCGCGCAAAATGTAGGCTAGTCATTTTTATATAATATTCTTGAGTAGGGTGTGAGAAAAATACAGAGGATCGTCTGTAGAAGACAAAATGTATTTATTCATTATATTTAAAAATATATTATGAAATAACACATCATCAGAATTATTTCAGTGTGCATAACTTTAAAATTAATAATTATTGTGTTGTCAATATTTTTACAACTAGAATAAAAATGAAAATGTGACTTTTTATAATATTCACGAATAGGTAAATTAAGTAAATAAATCTCAAAATATTTTGTGTTTATTATTAAATTTCAAGTTGAACCCCAATATTAATTAAAGGCATACTTAACCCTTGTTTATTGCCTTAAAGACATTTATTTTGATATTGAGTATTCAATTTTCATCTAGCACATGAAGAGTTGACTATGTTTAATTAAAAAATTTGAACAATTAATGTCTTTAACAAGCGATTAATTGAAATTTTCATCAAAATAATTACTTTCAATCAAAATCCCAAAATATTAAATAAATAATCTCTTTAAATTATTAAGTGCTCATGGTATCATTTCTGATTTAAATTTTTGGAAAAAAAGAAATGTTTGAATCAAATTTTATTTAATAGAAATTTTTACTTTCTCTATATTATAATAATAGTTAAAATTGTGATGCTTAGTTTTTTTAACACTTCAAAAGATAAAATAAATTATTTCTTATACTTGCATGATAAAAAACATATTATAAATATCTATCTGAATTGATGGTGATTGAAAACAAGACGTCTCATTTTGTAACATTTTCTTTTGAAATGTATACTCAGGTATAAAAATAATTGTTTTTGAATAAATAATTCTCCTAAAAGTGATGTTTCTTTGAGAATATAGCAGGAATATAAAAAGTATCATTAAATTTTTTGTCTCATTAAACGTGTGAGAACTTATTTATCACGTAGGTTTAATGATTTATATTTTATTAAATAAAATATATCAAAAGAAATTTTAACAATTTTCATCTTATTAACGTCAATTTTAAGATACCAATTATTTAATCAAACACAAAACATCTCTTTTTTGTTTTAATTACCCTCTCAATTTATTCATTTGATATCATATGTATCGTATCATTTTTTAAGTTAAATTTATGGGTAAAAATTGAATTTTAGTCATTTGGAATTTTAGTTCTCAATTCAATAGCATAAAATAAAAAAATATCAAAATTTTTGATATTTATCTCAACTATATATAAATTTTCGTTGGTAAACGTAAAAAAGTGTAGTTTTCAAATTATTATAAATTTTATATCGCATAATATTTTAAGATTCTCTCAATATAGTCTATCCTTTTGGATATACATCAAAATATTTTAAATTTATTGAGCTTAATATACATAGATTACACATCAAAATGAATTTTTTACATTATCCTCTTGTATATAATTATAATTTTTCATGATATCGTTCAAAGTGGACGAAATGTGTTCCTGGTAAAGTTTTTTAAAATAAAATTAGGAATGTTTGCTTCCATGAAAAGTTTTTAAACATTGAACAGATCAATGATGAATTTAATTAGGTAAAATAATGTAAAATCAATGATCTTAATCTTTAAATTATAAATTACAAAAACTTCAAAATTATCAAACGAAAAAAATAACGACGAAAAAATTTTTTCATCTGGTGAAGTGTTTGAAATAAATTAAGAATAAAAAAATTCGAAGAATAAAATCAATATTTAAATTGACTTTTTGTCAGCTATTTACCTAAAATCAAGAACAAGAATAATATTTAAGATCAAGAAAAAATTTTTAATTTAAAATTGTGAGTTTAGACATGTTTTGTCGTGTATTTTATCTGTATAATCTCATTTCATATTTTTTTTAAAGGTATAAAAAACTGAAAAATTTTAACAGTATTCAATTTTTTTGTTTAAAATATTTTTTTAATTAAAGATTAAATCTTATCAGAAAATCATTAAAGACGAATGTTTTAGTGGATATTTACGACATAAAAATAGTATACTATTAGAAATCTGTCAAAGTGACTTTAAAATTTTATTCGAAATACTAATTTTTGGGAAGTTTATTTATTTATATTTCGACGAGTCTTATTTCATTCATCAGTAATTTTGTATGCAAAGCGAAAATTAATAATAACATTAAATACTGAAATTCGAAAACAATGAAGTTTATTTCTTGATAATGATTACATACTAATTACTTTATTCGATATTAACAATTTTCTTATGTGTCTCTCAAAAATATAAACAATTTAACTTTTTTCACAGTAGCTAAATTATTCAAACGTCTGTTATTTTCAATTTCTACAGATGCTATCATTCTGATAAACATAAAAACTTAGAATCTCCTCTGTTATATTTCTTTTGTTCTGTCTATATAATTATTTATTTATTATACACTTCTCAGAATGGAAAGAAAACTTCAAATTTTTATAAGATCTCAAAAAATTTAAAGGCTTGATATTTTGATAGATAATTTTTTACTTGATATGTTTACGAATATTTTTAGTTTTTATAAATTTAACAAATAAATACTTTTAATACAATTAGGGCACATCTATAAATCTCTAAAAGAATTCGAGAAGTATAATATAATAATCATTATCAAAATTGTTAGATCTTAACATATACATTTTTTGAACTGTTATTTATAAATTGTTAGATAAATTTTTAACAATATTTTTTTCATGCAGTAACCTTTATAGCTAAATTTCTAATCTTTCAAACGTCGATCGAGTTGTTCTAAAATTCACAGTTAACATCACAATTTGAATTAATCTTTTTTGGATCGTTTTTTGATTAAATCATGTTCTTATTAACATTGAACATATAATTATGATACAGTGGTTTGGTTTACGGATTGTTTTAAATTGTGGGATATTATATGTAAAAAAATCAAATGCTAAAATTATTAAAAGTAGTTTTGTTTCATAAATTAATCTTAAGAATAAATATAGGTCATTGAGCAAGATAAAAATTCTCATATTTGACTTTTGAAATACATGAATTAAAACTATATTTTATTTAAAATCTTGTGTGACACCAATAATCATTTACGCCTGATGCAAATGACTCAATGTCTCATCAAAAACAAAATAAAAGATATTTTATGATACCAGATAATATAAGATACAATTCGAGAGAAAAAGATTCCAGTTTGGAGATAAACATTTACAAATAGCTAAAAATTAACATCTACTTTGACAAAAGTTAACATGATTAAAAAGATTGAAATGTCTTATGTTTATAATACAAAATACTTTAATTCAACATTTTTATTGTTTTCCCTCTAAAGTCATGAATTTGGCAAATGTAAAAGCAAATTAAAATTATTTTTTCAAAAATATAAAACAATCAAGGTATACACAAATAATGCTGGAAAAACCCTTCATTGTATAATGAACGAAATTCATAAACTCACCGTGTATCTATGTATTAATAAAATCATTTTAAAGTTAGTTGAAAATTTAAAACATATTATAGAGAAATATTTGATAAAATTGTGTTAAGATGTGCAAAAATAGTGAAATTTTACATCTGGTCATATTTTAAATGGTTTTAAAATTTGATGAATTTACAACGATATCTTGATCTGATTTATAAGAAGAGAAATGAACTTCAATGTTTTCATTTAGTTTCAAAAATAACGACTCTTACCCTTTTGTTATATGAAGGCTTGTCATTATCTAAAATTTTCAATGTTTGATTGTGAATATATTGTAATTTAAAAAATATATTGTTAAATATAAATAATTAAAAAAATTTTTTAATATTTATTAAATATTTGAAAGCCACTAAATATTGCATCAATAAACATTAAGGTTTGTATCGTTATTCATTAAAATGGTATATTCTTCAAATGTTTAAGCACTAAGGAATTTAAACATTTTGCAAATTATCCAAAATGTACAAATAACATTTCTTAAATACTGTTTCCAATGTTATTTGTTGTAATTATGTTAAATTATAAATGCAGAGATAAATTCAGATGTTTTTGATAAATATATAACGTAAATTCAAAAAAGAAATCGCATTTTTTTCAAATTTAAATGTAAAGTGTTTGAAACGAGGCAAGATGATATGATTTTCTGATTAAAATCATCACAGCATTCATAGATTCTTATTGAAGATGATTGGATATAAAATTCAAGTGTAAGAATTTAAAAATTTACATTTATTTTGTTTCTCAGTATACTTTATTTTTATTTGGTTATAAGATTCAAAATGAAGGTATTTATAATAATTGATACAGCTCCAACTCATAAATTTACTTTGGGTGTATATAGAAACTATTATTTGAATGTTCAGATCTATTTTTCAATATTTTTGGATTGATGACCATATGAAAATCTATAATTTCTTTATCATTATTCTTTCCAGTTGATGGACTTATTTCTCTCTTTAATTAATCTTAATTATAGGAATATAAAAAGTAAAAAAAATAAAAATGTGAAGCTGTTTAATCTCATGAAGTTTTGATAGATGAAAAAGAGATGTTAATAAAATCGCATTTTGTTTTATTTTTCCTTTTCAAGAATAAATGATTATAAAAGAGGAATAGAGACGCGATTTTATTTTAATTATACATGGAAAACACCAAAATCTTAATTTATTACTTTTAAAAGAATTATTTTCTGAATAAATCAATCTATAAAACGTGCATATATTCTCATTTAATTTTTTAAAATAAGATTACCTGAATTCATCATGGTATTTATCCAAGTCAAAAGAGATTTTTTTTAAATAGTAAATAAATCTTTGGTTGCATATATACAACAAATAAGTTTTAAAGATCTTACTTGACAATAATATTTAAGTTTTTTAAAGGGCTCTGTGATATATGATTTTAATATGTTACTGATGATATTAAGAGAAAATAAAAACCCAAAACATTATACGAACATCATTTTTTGTAGAAACACACACAATACTTAATATTAAACGATGATTTAAAGATGATGAAGTTGAATTTCCGAATTTACATATTTATCTTATTGTTAAGAAATTTCATTAAATTGAGTTAATGTTGTATTCCATTTGAAAATAATGTTAAAAAAATGTATTAGATTTAGAATCATCAAATAAAGTATGAATAAAATAAAAAAAAACAAAAAAACTCAATTTTAATGTTATACGCTTATATTTTCTTAATTTTGGTAATTTTCTTGATGTCAAAAATAGATAACCATTCGGAAAATTTTCATGAAGAATATTGTTTTAATTTGATCTCCAGTAGAGCCCTGTTAAAGAACATTTTATAAATGTAGATTGGCAGTTTCTCTTGAAGGCACAAATATCACGTCTTGAGAATCGACTGACATTAATTCTCATATTAACATCTAAACTTTTACTCTGTTTTATCTTCATGGAATTTACTTGTTCTGAGGACCGACTTTACATATAAGTCATTGGTGTCAACATCAAATATATTAAATATTTGACAAAAATATAAAATTTAACAGAACATACCAAACAACTTAAAAGAAGTAAATAATCGTGATGGTTCAAATAAAAATACGCATTTCTTGAAATATTAAAATTTTCAACTTTATACAAAGTGTTGAAAAAATTTTTATCTTTCATCGAAGAAGGGTGCAATCTTTTTTATGTCCACTATGAAACAACATCTGTGGTCACCTTGAAAGTATATAGCTATTTGAACGACGGAATATCAATTTTTATATGAATCTGATTTATTTAATATTTTATGTCGAATTTTATCAAATTTTTCTAGTTTAGGGACATAATATACTCTTTAAATATCAATTAAAAAAAATTTAGAAAAATATTTTATCTAATTCTGTCTGAATAAAATAACTCAAAATATTTTAGAAATCATAGTATTTAACACGGATTTTTTTAACTTATTTATTAATTTAGGAAATATTATTGAGTTATAATTTATGTTCATATAAATTTTAACATTTTTAATATTTTACAGTATTTACACTCTTAAAATATAATGTTCGTGTTTAAAGTTACATTTCAATACAATAAATTCTAAAAATTTTAAATTTTTATAAAATAATTTTTTAAATATTTTAACGTAGAATAGCAATTTACTAACTTCTCTTCGATAATCTTGCGTTCCAATTGTTTTATAAGATTAAGGAAATGTAATATTTTTAAATTTACTAATCTGGAAAAATAAATCCGAAATTATCAAATATAAATTATGAAAAATAAAATGTTAACAAATATTATAAATATTTGTAAATACTTAATTTCGTTAAAAGCTAAATTCAACACAAATATAGTTGAAAGTTTAAAACATGAAAACCTATGATAAATTTTCAAATATTAAATATTATTTTTTATTTTGCTGATGTTATTTGAATACATTATCAGAAGTCTATTTTAATAACTTTATAAAATAAAAAATTTATCGTTTAATTTTAATCTTATCATAAAATAGTTTTATCTGAATTCTAAATCTTTTCAAAATTATGGAAGGTATTGATACGTGAATTTAAAACTTGTAAATGATTTAACTTTGGTTTTTATTCATTTATTATATTGTTTTCTCTTTCAAAAATATTCATAAAGTTTTCCTTCAACTATGAGGCATATTGAGACAAACAGTCAATTTAGATTTTTTTCAAAATGGTTTTAAAATCGACTTTTATCATTAACAAATTTAAGATAACAAATCATCGTTTTTATGTTAATCGAATATTTGTGAGAGTGCGTATATCATCAAAATTAATTGATGTTAAGCATTGATATTTTAAAAAATATTTGGTATATATGTTCATAAATGCATCAATTTTTCAAATTATTAAGTAAAGTACATTTTTAAATTGAGAAACCATTGATGAAAATCCTTAACATATCAAAATATTATTCTCAATAAACTGACGATAAAAAAAACAAATGAAAATACGTAACGATATTTTATCAGTAAATATATGTTAAATCTTCATATTTATAAAAACATCAATATCAACAAAAAATTATTTTCTGTTTCAAACGTTAGAAATAACTATTGTGAAATATTCAATATTGAGCGAATGTTTAATCAATAGTTGAACATATATAGATAAGTATAAAACGAGTTTAATGAGTTATAAACAATAAGAATGTTGATATTTGGTTTTAAGTTTTTCTTGAGATGTGAACGAAAAGTAATAGATTGCATAAAAATATCCGTAACATTAAAAGATATGTTAAAATTAATCATAGATTTTTTTCCTCACTCATTGAATGTTCACTGAAATTTAATGATATGTTATGTTATACAAATAGAGAATAAAAAATGACTTAGTTATGAGATAGCATTTGGGTTTTATTGATATAAAGATTAATATCCAGTCGATTTTTTATGTTTGTCATTCAAATTATCGACAGATTTATTTTATCCCAAACGGGAATCTAACTTTATATGTAGTTCATGTGGAAAAATCTGATTTTATTATTATTTATACACGTCTTCTGAAATGATCCGAAAATTCAGTTAATACCTGTTAAAAAATATATTTTTAGCTTTTTTGTTAAACTGAATGACGAAGTAGAAACAAACAGAATTTTTAAGATTCATTTATCTTTAACTCAAAAATATTTCTTTTCAAATTCAAAAAATTATCCTAATAAATTTAATTATGACATTAACAAAATAAATGGATAACTTTTTAGAATTTCATACAAATTATCAAGTTTTTTCATATCTAATATTAATTCTTATAAATTTTAAATTATTTTAAATAGATGATTGCAATTTTCCTCAATGTAAGTCTCTTTTATCTGTTCAATCTTATTTTAAAAATTTATTTTTTGTCATAAGTCTAACTTTAACAGAATGATAGATAGTAACAAAAAAATCATGAAAAATCAATATATTAAGGTGATTTAAGTTGATAAACGTTTAAGAACTTCATCACTCTTGAAAATATTCATATTATAAGTACATTTATAATTCCAATAAGCTTCAAATATTTCCATTTATTATGGATTTTTACTTTCTTCTCTTGGAATGAGATGAAAGTATTTCCCTCTCGAATCTGTTTGAAAATTCCCCAATCGATACTCGTAGTGAATGTTTGTTTGATCTATAACAAACAAAACCCCTTGATTCGCGTCCGTACCTTTGAATGAAAAAATTTTATTTTCAGGAAAAGTATGTTTAACCTTTTGACCGTTTTCACAGTTATAATTATTAAAAATGGTATTTTCCTGTTATGGATAGTGTTTAAAATTCAAGGCATTACAATTGGGAAACGAGTCTAAATATCATCATAATATCATATCTAAATAAACATTTTGGGAAACGTAGACATGTTGCGAGGCTTGCTCGTTATCTATCTGATACGTTAAGTCATTAATATCTGTTTGCGGATTTTTGATTATGAAGTTTGCATTTGGGTAAAGGAAGTATTTTTCTTCGTTTGCAGGATAAGTAGGAAGCATGCCTTTGTAATTTACAAATATACTATCATTAAAACTATAACTTTGACAGTCGGAAAAAGAAGATACACTTGTATCTGAATTTCTCATCTGAGGAATTGTAAATGGTATTTCTAAAGTTTTTGGATAACTATAATTCCATTTTCGTAGAATATTGTTTAATCTGAGCTTATTTGCACAAAATGTTACATTTGCATTATTTTCGATGATACATTATATTTATGCCATTAAAAATACATGATTATGTGAGAGGGGAATTAAATGATTCTTTGACTTTTGAATGATGATCTATAGTTAATTAGGATCTCACCTGTTCCATTGAGCTTCTATTGTAAGCTTCTTTGATATTTTTTTTTGAAATTTCATTAAATCCAAAATTTCCTTTTCCTGAATTATTAAATATAATTTTTCGATCTGTTGTAAAGTTAATAACAAGTGTAATTTCTGACTCTTTCAATATCTTGAGCTCATAAGCTTTCTTAAGTAACCCTATTTGTCGCTTTTCAAGAGTTGCCGAAATAAGTTTATATTATTACATATTCTTTTTCTTTCTTCTGTTATGTATTTTATTTCAATACTTTGCCTTCCCATTGTTTTCAGCTTAAATTTTAAATTTGAAGGATAAAGATGAATTTTAATCAACAAAAATAAAAAATAAATTTTCTAATGTGTGAATATTATTTTTCCATTTATAATTTTGAATATTTTAAAATTTTATTTGATTCAAAAATGTTGAAAAAGTTTTGGTGTATTTAACAACGACATCACTATTTCAAGAAAATTTTCGAAAGTTCAAACATTTTAAATAGAATTTAAAGTGCTTTTTCTTTTAAAAATATGAATTTATCAAAAATCTCAAAATATAAAATAAATCATCATTTCCAATATCAGTTGGTATTTATATGATGTTATTTTATATTTTCATACCATATCATGAGACATATATATTAGAATATGTGAATTGAAGTTGAATATTTCTAACGTTTGCACGAATATAAGTATAATTTTTTTATCTTCTGTTAAAAGACGCAAGGATAAATAAATTGAGAGTATTTTAGAATTAATCAAAGATTAAAACATCATGAAGAAATATAAATTTTTATTTGTCCCTTTTTAAAATATAAAAAAATTTAATAAGAAGAAATTATAAACATATTTACTCCACAAAATATAATAGCATTATCAAAATATGACATCGAAATAAACTATACAGGAAAAAATATACTCACTTTTTCAGATAGTTTTTCTCAAAATAAAATTTCAAATTAACTCATTAAGTACTTATTTAAAATGGTTTAAAATTACATTTATAGTAATTCCCAAAAATATGGAAAAATAAGATTTCAGAAATATGACAAAAATAATAATCATTTTATAAACTTTTCTAAGTTGTGTAATTTAATAATAATATCTAAGATTTTAAGTAGTCCGGAAAAATTAATGACCTTATTAATATGATTTTACATACTGAAATATGACATTTTGATGTCAAATTTTTGCATTAAAAGAAATATAACTCAAATCTTGCACATTAAGTGTAAATAGAATTAATTTTTTTTAAACCCTTTTTTTAAAATCTTTAATTCCTAAACATAAATAAATTTATCGAAAAACATGGCAAAAGAGAAATCTAACAATCGAAATTGTGGAAATCGTAAATATTTAAAAACATGAAAACATTTTTTTTTAATTCATTTTTTAGTGAAAAGTAAGTAAATTTAGCCCTAATTTAATACTTCATATCCATTAGATAGAAAGAGAGGATTTTGATTTTGCGTGTTTAAGATGTTTAGAACACTATCAATATGGAAAAAGACAAAAACATGACATTCTAAATAATTTTATAAGTTTGCATTATTTTACTTTAAAATATTAATTATGAATCTAATAAAACTAAGAATCGTCTATATATGTGAAAATAACGTTTACAATGAAATCTGAATTTTCACTGAGAACTCTTGAGGTATATATTTTTTTCAACTATTCATGTGTGTTTCCAATGAAGTTACAACTAATCTACGCTTAGACGTTTGACTCTTCTTAAGACGTTTTTAATCGTTTTGCACCAATACTATGAAGACGATTCTTGGTACTCTACTTTAAGTTATTTTTGAACCACTAACGTTCTACAATGGCATATGAGTTAAACGATATCTAATTATGGTAATTGTACCTTTAGTATAACATCAAAACATAAAAATAAAAATTTGAATTCAGATTTTTGATCATTTATTGAAATAGATTTAATCTCTAAAAATACAAGTACTTGGGCTTTCAAGAGGTTTATATTTGACATAACATGTTATTTCTTCAGACGTTAAATTATATTTAAAATTTATTTTTAATGTTTAAATTGATATTTATGTTAAAAAAATTCTTGATCGATAAAGACTGTCAGTTTAACTATGAAGAAAAACATTTATATTGATAAATAAACTCTATAATGGAATAAAACTTAAGAATTAATTATTTTTTATTCTTATCATTTCAGTTGTTTGTATTTAAGAAAAATAAAATTCAAAATATAATCACATACACCAATAAAAGTAAAAAAAAATTTTGTAAAACAATATTTTTACTTGAAAATAGGAAAACATATTTTAAAGAAGTATGAAAAATTTCCAGAAACCAAACTTCGTTGAATTTTAAATTTTTTGATTATTTATTTGAAGATCGACATGCAGCTATAATAAACTTACAACTTGTCAAAGAACTTTTTGATGAAAGATGTTCTTCTTTTGAAAAAATTCAAAACCTTTACGAGTGCTTAGGCAAGAATTCTCCACCAAGAATAGTAACTAAGACAAATTAAAATAGTTGGTCCCCGTCATTTCTTAAACACTTGCCCAACACTTGATTCCTTCTAAAAACGATTGATCGTATCCTTTTTGAAAATTTTGTCATCTATAAACGCCAGGTTTCATGCTATCTTAATAATAAGATATCGACCGATCTTCTGATACCACAAGATGAGTGGTCACTCTGTTTTTCTTTTACTATTATGCTACAATTTAAATATTTTCTCAGTTTATTATTCCTGTATGGTTTATATCTCATGAAGTTGTAAAAAGTATTTGGTTTTCAACGAATCTTCCTATTTTACAAATTTTATAGCCTTTTATATTTAAATCTAGAATATTATCCATAAGATTGTTTGCTTATTGCAAGTTACACTTAAGCTTTATTGTGTAGCATGACAAATTTTCTGAATATCCTTGCTATGGCAGTAGGAATAAATCAATTTGGTATTAGGCTTCTTCCCAAGAGTACAGAATGTGGG
This sequence comes from Neodontobutis hainanensis, assembly GCA_024349245.1. NCBI lineage: Eukaryota > Metazoa > Chordata > Actinopteri > Gobiiformes > Odontobutidae > Neodontobutis > Neodontobutis hainanensis. The sequence continues at coordinate 19,571 of JALDNG010001128.1, read as the reverse complement.
GAACAACCAGACACTTTGTGGTGTGTTGAACAATAACTAAAATAATTTTTGGAAAGATTGTATCCCATTCCGAATCAATTTTTATGGTTTTTAAACATGTATATTTTATGTTCTGTTCAATCGCTTAAATGTTTTTTCCTATTGAGGTATAGTGGTTTTATTTGTTTCGTGAAGCTTTCACATCTCTTTGGCCATATTTAAGTCAAAGTTAGTCCCTTTATTACAATGTAGAGACTCATGTTCAATACTCGGAAACAATTTCGTCAACTATCACATACGCAACCATCTTACCTTCAATATCTTTCGCAGAAAATTCTTCAACCTATATTGTTAAATATAAGCCCAATAAAATGATATATTTATTCTCTGTCTCTGTAGTTCTGAGTATTTCGGTCCAATCATTTATTAGTAGCTTGAATAGACGACAAGATTTTGATATCGAAATGGCAGCGTTGAGTAATTTTCCTTCATAACGTCTTTGGAAGAATACTATACAATTAAGATACCAGTTTTCTTTATTTTTTTCTCGTGTTTTTGAAACAAAATATGTTTATTGTTTTATTTATAATTTTATCGGATCCAAGGTGGAAACATTGAATTCTATAGCCATGGAGTTCATTGCGTACAGTTTGAATCATAGCACATAGTATAATATCTCTGAAGTGGAAAGGAGCATTCTCATGATATTTATTGAGAAGAATACCGTCTAAGAGATAATTATCGTTTCTTTCCACTCATAACCTTCAAATGTCTCTTGGTTTTTCTTTATGGTCGTGAATAGTGGCAACAGTTATTTACTATTAAACTACTAATTTCAGAAAGTAACTGATTGCAAATCTAAAAATCTTGAATACGGTCGTTCGAAATAAATTTCATTTTTGACTGTGTGAAGTTTAAATGTAATTTTGTCAAGAGCTATTCTTTTACTCAAAGATGTATCTTGGTTAAGGTTTTCCTTACAAGTCAGGCGTTTGATAGGGAAGCGAAATTAAATCATAAACTTCAACCAGCATGCACAGATATCCACTTGGTTCATTGAAATATTTTATCAATTTTTTGATTTTGTGGTCGGTATTAATTTTTAACTAGTTGCATGCAAGTTGCCATTTACTGTCTGAGAGCAAAAACGACATTTAGAACATCATGTTTAGTAGATCCATAATTTTTTCAGCGTTATAATATTTTCTGCTTAGATACTTCATTTCATGTTCCTTTCCGTTAATTATTTTTGCTTTTGCGGCCCCTAACGATTCTCAACTAGCATCAGAGCTAAAACGAATGGATTTGTAACTCTGGCAGATTTAGCATTTGAGTTGATATGAGTGCATTTTTAGGTTTTTGAATGACGCATTACATTCCTTATTAACATAGGTTTGCACGTTTGGAGAGTTAGTAACGCGAAAACTCAAGGATTTGAGGAAATATTATCACAACTTTTATGTTGTAAGAACCTGCCTGATAAATAGTTGCATGTCTTTTTTTAGGTAATTGTTAGCCTTCAAATAATTTTAGTTTCTCCGAATCAGTTGAAACACTATAATGCAAGATTCTACATCCTAAGGACTCGAAACTACTTTCCATATGTTTGCATCTTGAGCGATTTATTGACAAATTTTCCGCCTTAAATGAATTTAATACAAGTTTCTTGTGAGTTATTTAATCAGACCCGGTTTCACTAAAAATAAAAATATATCAGATTAATGATATAACACTTTATGATAACTGATTTGGTATATCTTTCATAAATCTCTGAAAGCCAGCGGAGCCTTTTATAATCCAAAATGTTGTCTTATATGTTGACCAATGCAAATTGTGTTCAGAAAGCTTTTCTTTATCCTATGATATGATGAAAATTTGATGATATTCGGAAGCATAATCGAATGAAGAAAATTCGCTTAACTCCCCAGTTAATCTAGAACATCGTTAATTCTTGGAAGTTTGTATCAGTTTTTAATTGACACATTATTCAGCGAACAATTTCTGATGCATAAGGGCGTATCTTTGTTATTCTTTTTAACCATAACTCTATTTGCAGTTTTATGACTGGTGCTGGATTATATTTTGGCTGCCTAAATAAGTTTGTCATCCACTTTCTTGAAGATAGGATGATGAATCAGAAATATAAACCTGCTAAATTCTTTTTTTTGTAGTATGGACTATCAAATTTATTTCATGTTAGTTCACCTGGATTTCACCAATGCTCGATATCTTGAAAAAAACATAAATAACTTGCTTGATCACTCGTTCATGATTTTTTGAAATGCTGCTCTCTTAGTTTTCTAGTCACTACATGTTTGAATTTTCTTGAATGTTTGCTACAAACAAAATTATTCATAATCAATGATGTTTAATATTTGGTTCGTTGTTAACATAAAATGAAAAACATGGTTTCAAACAACTAGCATATTTTCTTTGAAGTTTATGTCTTCTAAAAGTCTTTTCCCATTGTTTAAAAAACAAATAAGTTGACATCGATTTATCACTAAACAAATGAAATTACAAAATGAGTTGACAAAAATAATAGTGTTTTGTCTTCTAGGGTCTTCATAACTAGTTTTAAACGAGCTGGGATGAATAAGTGCAGAGCATCTTTATTTTAATTAGAGATACTACTGCACCTGTGAATATAAGAATATTTGTTCATTGATTTTATCTTCTTCTGTGGAGTTAGAAAAAACAGATCTTTTTTCAGTGATGTAGGAACAATAAAAGATCGTGAATAAAAATAACAAAAGCAAGACCTGAGTTCTCGATGCTCACATTTGTAGTAAGACATCATTTATTTTCTCGGTTTGTTAGTGGGTTAAGGATTTCGGACATTAATATCCATTTAGACTAACTGTCAAATAATTTTCCTCAAAAAAAGTTAATTCATATAGCTTGTAACAACGGAAACAGAGTAATCATCCTTAGAAGTATAACTGAAACATGAGCATCTTAATTTTTCCCAAGGTAAATCTTTTCGAGATAATTCGTTTCTGAAAAAGCAGCTGTTAGAGATGATGAATAAATGATGTTCAGCTTTTCATTTATGTTCGAGTCTTATAACCCTTTAACGAAATTGGAGAATATAAACTGATCTTTCACTTCTCAATCAATACGAGACTAAGCAATTCTCAGAACTTTCAAAGTTTATCTGCATTCTTCTAAGTGATCTCCGAAGCTGCTGCGAATTAAAATTTCATTCAACCAGCCCCTGTTTTTGAGTAAAAATTTAGCATCAACGAGATGATACTGTTACTTAAGGATCTGTAAATCATGTATTTTCTCAAATTCCAATTATTTGCGAGACCTTAAGACGTCATCCTTGAATAGAAGATGCTCGAGGGTTTACTCACCTGAAGGGACGTTAAATTTTTTCAGCTTAGATTAGATCTCTTTAACGACACCTAGATGTCAGAAGATTATTGCAATTTTAACCTTTTCAGAAATTTTAGGCTCTTTTATGTTGCCACATAATATCACTGTCACGAGAATTCCCTATAAAGATTTATTTTAAAAATAAATCAAAATCGTTCACCATCGTTAGTCCCTGAACGCTTTCCCAACACAAATCAAGTGTTTAAATTACTCTAAACTAATTTTTTAAAAATAACAAATGTTAAATATCTTTAAATTGAAAAAATATCAAACTTGAAATGGTTTTAATTTAAAAAATGAATTATATGAAATTTAATAGCACAATAAACATATTAAATATAAATTTGCTGATTATATTTCCAGTATACAGTTGAGTGGATAAGTAGGTTAAATAAATTATTTTTAAAATACACAATGTAATTTTTGATGAAACTTCCACAGGCATGTCTGGTTAAGATAGAATAAATCAAACTTAATTTACATTACTGACAAATAATATTGACTTGAGAAACATACAAATTTTATTTGAAAATATTGACTAGATCCTAGTTTAACGGGTTGAAAGATTTAATTTCTACCATTAACAACAGAGAGAAAAACTGAGGATTTAAACATCTTTTTCATGCATATGTATAAAGAGAAAAATATTTAATTTGAGAGACATTGTGAATAAAAATAATCTTGACTGAGATAATATTTTAATAATATAAATGCAGAAAAATAATCCTTTTAATTTCTGAGTAAGATAAATGTTAACTTTTAACAAATATAAACAAGCTATGTAGCTTCATGTTAGAATACTCGTGTTAATTAATGTTATTTACTTTAAATAATAATCTAAAAATCACTGTTTCCAGATAAATTAAATTTCTATTCACATTATTTATCCTATATAGATATATAATAATAAAGTCAAAGATATTATTATTTTTCTTAAATATATTGAATATTTGTCTCGTATATTGCTAAAAATAAATATGGATAGATTTTTAAAATTATTTACTGAATTAAAAAATTCTATATATTGATTAAAAAGTTAATATAAAATGACAAAATTTAAAATTACTGGAAAATTTGGCATTATACATCTTTGAAATTTCGTGTAGAACTTAATAATATATATTCATAACGTCACGTTCGAAGAAAACTCGAATTTAGTGTGGATCATGATTTAAATCGACAATTATTTGTTATAGTTTACTAAATATCAGGATAAGTACAGAAATTTATTGATTTTATTATTTGTAATATTTTCAAAATTAGGAAAAAGGATTTTTTACCTAAATTTAATTTTAATATGTATGAATGAAACAATCATGAAAAAGCTTGCTAAATATTAAGTATATAGGGAGGAATAATATTTAGCACTTCCTTATTTACTCAAACATGAAATAAAATTTAATTTTAAAAAATTCTTCAAAAATGAATGAATATTCCTATTTGTAAAAAGCCTTCAAACATTTATTTTTATTATAAAATACATTTTTAGCATATGGTTTGAATTTTCAAGAGTATATGGACAAATTATAACTAACTAATCTTTAATAATCCTCTTTTAAATTATAAAAGCTTTCAATTCATCATTAAATATTATTTATCAAAAGTTTAATTCACAATGAAAATTTAAAAAAAATGTAAATTGCGTTATACTAATGTATATGAATTTCTTTAAATTAAGTTATTCATATTTTTGACCTAATTAAAAATTATTCACAAATTTTTGTTGAAAGTTTGATTTTTCGAAGACTTGAGAGGAACTTAAAGTGGGAAAATAAAAATTCCAGATTATTATTTATATAAATAAGGTAAAAACGGAAAAATAACTTCATCGATATGAAAATTTTTTTGCATATGAAGTTAAGATAGATAGATATATACATTTAAAGGGATTCTTTCTTTTCAATCAGAAAACTAAGAGTCTCCAGATAATATTTTAATTTAAATCAAAATTTTAATGTTGTCAAGAAAGCTTGAAAAATAAATTTTCAAACATTCTCATATGAATTATAAATTTGAATCAGTGAGCTTTCATTGTATGCTACAAGGTACTTTTCACATAATAAGGCATTATTATACACTATCTGTCACATCAAACTGAATGAAGTTTTTATTTTTTTTAATTAAATTATTATGTTTACAATAATTTTTTTCACAGTTTATTTAATTTGAAGCAAAGATTAAATGATAATATTTCTTTGCATTTATATAACTATTATAACAGTAAGTTTAATGTTTCAAAGCATAAATTTGGTTTTTTCTAAAAATTAGACCTTAATGTTTTAATGTATTAAACGAAGCCGGTTATTTTTTCGAATTAAATTTTAGTTTATATTTTACACTGTTAAATATATTATGAATTAAACAAAAAATTAGAAAATTGAGATGATTATAACAAATTTTTAATCTTTAAATACTAGGAATTAAAAAGGTAGGTACAAATAAATTATACGTTTTAAAAACTGAAATGTTAACAATATTAAAATTTCAAATATTTTTATTTCGATAATGGTAATGCTCGTAAACTATATTTGAAACATTTTTATCTTTATTAGTGTGATAATTTGCAAGATGACATGTATTTATCGAGAAAACATTAATATATTAATGAAAATGATGTTCCTGAAAAAAATCATTTCATAGTTTCTGAAAATTGTACATTTATTGGAACCAGAAATGATTTATGCCTATCTCATATTATTACTTTAATCAAATATTGATTTTAGGATTTTGCAAAAGAAGTTGAGATTTGCTTTAAAATATTTGTTTTTTAAGTGTAATCATAAATATTTTCAACAATTCTAAAAATTAAAATTCACAAGGATATCATAAGTTACAAATATTTATTTCTGATGTTTATCAAAGATATTTTGTTCATTATAAAACGTCTAATTTTATATGGCAAGATTTATTTGCATTTTGAAGATAAATTTAGGTGGGTATAACAAATATAAATCCAGGATTAACAATATATTTCCATTTCATAACTTCGTGGTTTCTAGAAAGCTGTTTTTATGAAAAAATTTAGCTCATGAAAAAATATTCTTCAATATAAGAGGTCATAAATAGATACAGAATTTGAGAATTTTTAGCATGTTTAACAAGTCTGAGATAAAAATATTTGATTTGATTTTGATATATCTCTGAAAATATAAATTTTACTTTTCTACCATTAGAATAATAAAAATTTAATTGTTTTAACGTTTGTGTGACATATAAAAAGATAATGTTGATAAAAACTCTTTTAATTTACAGATTAAAGGAAATCTTTTTATTTAATGATAATTATTTTGAATATTTATATTTTATTTTTTAAACAGATTTCGAAAAACATTTTCTTTATATTTTTTACGTGGGAATCTTCAAAATTTGATTTATATTTTTTAAATCTTTTTTAAAGATTTAGTTTTTCATTCATGGATGACAGAATTTTAATTTGAAGAAATAATGATTTAAAATATTAAGATTAATGTATATTTTAATTTGAACCAACATGAAAAATAGTTTTTTCACTTTGATTCGATTATTTTTGAACGACGAATGTTTTATACAAAAATAAATGTTTAAATTGACTTAAAATATGTTTTGAAAATCCAAATAAAATATGTATAAAAGAAAAAATATTTTGAAAATATAATTATTTATAAAGTTAAAAATTTCTCAATTTGTGGTTATTCCCGTAATAAAACCATTTTTAAGAAAAAATTAAACTTTTTTTCACGGTAATTTTATCAAAAATATTTTGTGATTGAAATTCAAAATATCTTTGAAAAATAATAAATTTTCTGTCTTATTTATTATTTGGATTTTTAAGTTAAAAAATCAAATGGACATCGTTCATATCTATTTCTAGTCATGAAAACACCCATTTCCAGCAATCTATCAATCTGAGATTTATTAAATAAACTTACAAGTCTACATTACGAATTTATATCTCAGATTTACATACTCTGCAAAATATTTAAACTGATAGATAAAACAGTAAAATATTTTCATGTGAATAAAAATAAATTTAGCCTGCTTTATGAATTAAAATATTTGTATTCGTATTTTTCATAAATACATACTTAAATAAATAAAAAAAATTGAACGTATTTTTAAGGTAGATGACATCCAATGAAATGTAAATTTGATATTTAAATCAACTGAAACATTTCAATGGTTAGTTTATTCCAATTGGTATTTTGTTATCATAACTACTATTTACTTTATTCGTTTATGAGATTTTACATTTTATGAAATTACCGCGAAAGTTGTTTCGAAAAAAATAATTTTAGATTATTAAATTTAAGATCAAAGTTCAATGGTTCATTGATCAAACTATTTTTCTTTTCATTTATTCATGATTCGCCAATTATAAGGAATTAGAAATTAATTGTTAAAAACATGAATTCAAATATAAGTTTAACGCTTATCAAAATAATTAGTTTTGTTTATGAACCATTGTCGCATATTTATAATCCTAAAATATTTTTTTATGTGAAAAGATAAAGAAAATCTATATCTATGAAATATTGAAATCGTTATGCTGAAAACGTAAAAGGTAAAAATTAAAAATGATTTAAAATGAAATATTTTTTATTTTCGAAATCTTCAACTCTTAAAATAAAAAATATTTAAATCAGTTAATCAGTCGAAATTATTTTTAAAAATTAAAACGAAAAATAAATAAATTAAAACTTTGATTTTTATTCTTTTAGATATTAAAAACAGAAGATATTTTATGAATTAAATCTTGTTCTGTGTTTTTAGCGTTAAAAATTAAGCATAAATGTGAATAACGTGGCTTTATTCTATCAATATATTATTTAAAACTTTATGTTAACATATGAAGTTTTTCAAATTTAAAATTAACTAATTTTAAGTTTAAATTTTGGAAATGATTCTCCAGGTTGGGTTAACATCTTAAATAAAATTAAAAAATAATTTTCATCACAAAAAAGTAAAGGAGATATATTTTGAAAGTAGTTATTATACTTGATAAAAAATTGACCTTTCCTGTGTTGAAATTCACCAGCGTGTGATTTTAAAATTATTATTGATTTTTGAATTCAAAATACCTATGAAAACTATATATTCCAATTATTTTATTTTTATAAAATTTTTGTTGAAACGAAAATAGTTCATGAAAGATTTTTCCTGACATCATAAATTTCATTATCGATGTCCCAAATAAATTAAACATACAGGAAATTTAGATTTTAAAATTGACTATTTATTCTATAAATCCTTTCAGAATTGTGATTCGTGTTATTTTACGTAAAATTTTCAGATAATTTTTTCAACATTTACAATTTTGGTCTTTTTTCACATATATTTATTATAATCCTTTTAAATAATTTTCATAAAAATGTAAAAAGCTATCCTGTCTAATTAAACGCTGTATGGTTCACCAGTGACTATAAAAAAGAGATAAAAAATTTTTGGTCTTAAGATAAATGAAGTGAATGAATCCAGATCTTTCATGTCTAAAAATACACATTTTTTCAACTATTATTCATTCAGGTTATAATTGCAGTCGAATTAAAAGAAATTAAAATAAATCCCTTCTTCTGTTTAATAATCATGTTAATTTGAGAGAAGCAAAGTCAAAAAAGTAAAGAATTAAGAATATAATCTATTGTCCAACATATCTTAAGAAATCATTTTGAGTAATCAAGAAAACAGCCTGACGTTTCTTAAATTCCTATCAAGAGGAATAAGAATTATTTTGAAAAAAATAGGTGATCAGATGTCATGTTATATCAATGAAAAGTAAAAGAAGTGTTATTTTTATGTTCCATCGATCTGAAAAATAATTTTATATTTTGCTTCGATTCCTTACTTTTTTGTTCTTATTGCATCACCGTTGTGTTTGTTTATGTTACTCGTGATAGTAAGCGGTAATATTGAATAATTCATAACTTTGAAAAAGAATTTATATTTTGGTGTTGAGTTTATATAAATTTTTAAAGATATTTGTTCTTTTAACGTTAGAACTTAAAAGCCAAATTAAAGTAAAAATAGTTTTTATCTTTTCACTTGTTATTATCAATCACGCGCATTAAATTAAAATGTGAAATAAACTTGTCAAAATTTTTCTGAATTGGTTGATTTCTAAGAATTATTTTATTTGACTAATTCTAACATAATTTTATTCTTATCGAAAGTTGTTATGATATTTATCCTGACCAGCTATTTGATTAATAACTAAATGCAGTATTTTGTGATAATTTATCTTTATTTTGGAAAAAAAGACGCTGAGAAGAAAATAAGAACGCAACATAAATATTCTCAATATAAGTATTAAAAATTGAAAAGGAATGTTTTCACATAAAAACCTACTCAATAATAAAAATTTGTATATTTTGGATCATTTAGTGTTTTTAAATCAATTCGTTGAGTGAAATTATGAGCTTTCTTTTGCACGTGTGATCTGTCAATTATCTCTTTTTACGTTTATATTTTTAACTTTTAATAGGTTTGAAAAGAAACTTAACAGGAATTCAAAAAAGGTTTGAGATAGTTAAGTTTAATAAAATCGATGTAAGGCAAGTCTTTTTTAAATAAGCTTGTTAAAATCATAGATTTTTACCATAATGTAAATGAGCCTAATCCGTTTTCATTTGACAGAGAATTAACAAACTTTTCAATAATCTAAGCATGTGTGATGCCGCGTCACAATGGAGAATGCTTTTTTATCTCAATTTTTTGAATACCCAGTTCTATTACATTTTTATAGCAGGACTTATAGTAAGTTTAGTAGGTAATATATGTCGTGGATACAATAATTCTTAACAATTAATGAAATTTATTTATTAACTATTTAACAACCAAAGGAAAGAATTCCTTTGATGTGGTAAGATATATGCCTCAACTTTCCGCTTTTCTGTTATATCATCTCCTGACAATATATGTTTATAACCAAATAAATGCGTCTTTAAAAAAGTAACAAAGGACATTTTTATCCATACAATTTGTCATCATGATTTTGAATTTTGTTCAGAGTCGTCAATTTTTCAAATCTTTTTCATAATTTATGATAAATGGATATCTTTATAAAATTTAATTTTTGGATTAATTAGCCACAAAATATAATTTTTATATGTAATTAGCTCAGCTATAAACTACTCATTATTACTTAATGGATATCTTCTACGGTTATTTATCAATAAATTTTATAACTAATTTTTATTTTTCTACTCATACTTTCGATATTTTATTTTTAAATTTTGCAAACAATTAAGCAGCTCAATCTTTCAGCAAATCTAGTTATTATGAAAATATACACGTGGCTTTCTCGTTTTCATATTTTACCCTGTATAAATAATGATTTTCATCTCATGTAACTGTCATATTTATTGCATTTTGAATTCATAAATTTTTTTAAGAACATAAAATTATTCAAACTACGAATACTGTCAAATATTTTTACCTCACTGAATATATTTTGAACCTCTCGATCATCAAAATTTTTTTTCTCCCTATTAAGATAATTAGTTAAAATTTGAATATTTTAGTCTTCAAAATTGATCTCGATAATATATGAGGAGCATACTGAAAATGATTACAAAGCTCTCGTAAAACTGGTGATAAAATAACACAAGAAACAGGAGTATCATAGCTATATTTGTAAATATTTTTTGTTTCTACGAAAATTTTAATGAATGTTAAGGAATCAGGACTGTTAAATATATCAATCAAAATACTATTAACAAGAAATAATTGGTGACATTAAACCTATATACATATTAATCGACAAAATATATGTTACCTCTCCATTATATATTATCGTAACAATATATTCTTAACATTCTCAGTAAATTTAAAAATTACAAACATCCAAATATAAAAAAGCGTACTTATGTAGAGCACATTTGATTCAAACACAGGTAAGATGAAACGATAATAAACTTTATTCTTAAAAATAAATAAAACTAATATAATTTTTACTTTCTACGGGCGAAGATAAACTTAGAAAACAATCACTTATGTTACGACATTAAAAATTTTCACAATTAAAAAAATGTAAGGGAACATTTTTCAGTGATTATCACATTATAAAACAATGGAACATAGGAAGAAACAAACATACAAGCAAACCTGTTCATTATCAAGCTAAATCATGAATAAAAATCTTCTGAGAAAGATATATCTCATTGGAAAAATAACCTGGGTAAATATTTTAAATGTTAACAACTAATTTTCATTTTATTTGTTTATTGAAATTACATTTTTTTGAGATAAAATTTAACTTGATAACTCTTTTTTTGAAACATTTTATCCCTCTTTAATGTAAATATATCAGTTTTGATTTTAAAAATTTTACTCAGATGTTAAAATAAGATTGTTAAAAATTCATTTCAGACATGTAAGTTTATTCAAATGAACTTTTTATTTAAATATTACCACATTTTATAAGAAATAGACGAATTAATAAACTATAATTAATTTGAATAAAACTCGATGATTATAGCTCATTTGAACTGCAAAGCTTTTAAAGCCCCTGTGAGTCCTAAATGAAATGTGTACATACTATGGTTTAAGAAATGTATTTTTATCAGAAATGAGGAATTTTTTCCTTTACTCATAAAATCATTTGTACAAAGGTAATGGAATCAGATCTTTTGAAATGTTACCGAATTTAAAATATAATGCTTCACAGATACTGTGAAGGTACATCAAAGAATATGTCATCGAAGATCCATGAATTGCTGATGAGTACTTTGATATAAGATCAAAAGTGACATTTTGTTGTGTAGTAAAACTCAGAATAATTTTAAAATTGTACTTATAAAGAATAAGAAGACACGAAATTGGTTTTTATCTGTAAAATTTCCAGACAACGTCATGAAAGGGTATCGTACAAGAACTAACAATGACCTGATTAAATTTGGTTGAAAATAAAGAAAAACATGGCCAACTGTTTTTGAGCATAGGTTTAATGTATTCGTGAGTTCATAAAGGCTGTAAACATTCTTTTTTAAAATATGAAAATTATAGTAAAAATAAAAATATAAATGATATCATAACATTCATCGCTACTTCATAGTAAGTAGATCGAAATTTGATGTGCCATTTAAATTAAATAAATTATAAAATTTGAAGAAAGAAGAACAGCTGAAAAACTTACAGCATTTTATCTATAAGTTTTGATAAAATACATAAAAGATGAGTTTTTGGAAATGAAGATTCGTACAGAAGTCTCTGGGGTCGTTTAATTGCATGTAAATTATATTTTGAGTATAAATGATAGAAAGGTAGAGTCGAAATATAGATAGAATAAAAAATAATTCAAAGGTCGATTGTAACATCTGAGAATGAGCAGTAATGAAGACATAAAAAAATTCGATCTATTATTTCAGCTTTAAAACTTAAGTATAACCTGGCTTGCTTCAAAAGTATGAATAACTTCGAATTTTTGATTCTCATGAAGAATTTTGTTGTTCTAATTTGCACTACTTGATTTTTTTAATTTATTCGATCATTTCATAAGACATACGTTTTATATCAATGTATGAAAGCTAGAATGGAGATAAAAGTATGAAATATTTTAAAATTAATTTCCTTTACATTGATAAGCACGGATTTATTCAGTAAAACAGGTATTTTAAATAACATCTATGACAAGAAATCTTAATATCTGTGGAATATAGAAAGGAAATTTTATTATTTATAAAATATATTCAATCTTTATTCGCAGTCAGAAATTTCAAAAAACAAATTATCACAATTACATTTAATCATAAGTTGAGACAAATTTAATTTATACATTGTGTTGATAATTTATTTATTTAAAACATGCTAATTGAGAATGAAAAAAAATATTGTAAATTAATTACATGCAACGTATTTATTTTATTTTTATATTGCTTTGAGAAACAAGAATATCTTTTATAATTAAAAAATTATTTGATTAATTGAATCAGAAATTTGTTTATTTAAGAAAATCCAAACTTTTTTACAAATGCTCATAAATATTTTATTAGAAAATTTTAATTCATTTCTTTTTGAAACTAAGCTCTTAGGTACAATTAAGTTAAACTATAGTTTACGATTGGAATTTTCATTCATCCCACAAATTAATTATTTAACAGTCTGATCCATGAGGATCAATGTAATATTAGAATTAAAAAATTTATATTTTTTTATTTTAGTATGCAGTATTTTTCATGGTAATTTGTTCATTGTCTTATTAAAACATTTTCAATAATTAAGAGTCATTCGTACGTCAAAGGATAAAAACATACATTAGTTATTATATTTTAAAAGAAATATAAAGATATTGGGATAAAAAGTAGTTTAATTCCCGATCAATTTCTTTCACCTAACATAAAATGCGTTGAATCCTGGCATTGTATGCAATAATAAAGTAATTATTCAACTCGAATTTCCGATTGCTATTTTCGTTTCGCTTAAAGAAAATGTCATGATAAAAGTTACACAAATTTACTCGATGTAATAAGTTTCAGATGTGCTGTTTCCTTCGAAAACAGAAAATTGACCATCGTAAAAGTTCATTTTTCTCACAATTTTTCTTTAAAGGAATCATTTGTAAAACTATCATTAAAATGTAGCAACTTAATCACCCGTGAAGCGGTAAATAATAGGTCATAAAACTATCATTGTCTGAAATTTGTTCAAATCGAATGAAGTAAAACAATTAAATTTACTGTATTCAAAGACTATCGGTTGCCCGAGTTTGTCAAGTTAAAATATTCTTGCGACTGAATACTAGAGTGAGTGAGGAATATCGGAGGACAATGCAGATAGACTGTTAGATGTATTTTAAACTCCAAGTTCTTCTGTGGTATAGACACACATATCTCTCTTATTGAATCAAATATAAATCGAGATAGACATTCATTTTAGACATCTCTCGAATATTAAACAATTTGTATGATACTGGCTCTCAAAATGGGACTGTAAATAAAAAAGTAAATTTTTTGTGTCAAATTTGAAAACACATACTCAAAGTAAACAAGTAACTTGATGGCATGTCAAAAAAGCATTTCCTGTGACTCAAACCCCTTAAGACAGGTTATATTTTTGTCTCTGAAAATTCGTTGGGAATGCAATTTTCTTCAATTAAGATAGACGGGTTTTATACTTTTGATAATTGCTTTTAAAAACTGTCAAAAATGTATCAATGAATTAAATGTTAATTTTGGAATTATTTTTAATTCTTAGTTATTAAGTGGATTAATTTTGATTTTATGTTTTTTTTAATGACTCAATTTTTTGGAATCAGTGAACGTCGTAGAAGCCAGCGGGTATTAAGGAGAATTTCTAAATTAATCTGATATTGTAAGAAATATTCTTATTTGTAGCATTCAAAGAAAGAAAAAAATATTACGTTATATTTCCTAGAAAAATTCCTTCCAATTTAAGTATGCCCAACTGGCTGATGAGAATGGGAGATTTGGAATGGGTGTGAGTCCTACACTACCCATACCATAAAAAATTCGAATAATTTTCTGCATGAAGGAGTCTAACAATCGAAAGGTTGTGAACATTTAAAAACTTAGAAGATACGCATCGAAAAGATTTCATACAGCTAAACTGTTTTCAGAATAGATACCGAACCACTACTCAAATTACTAAAACAGAAAATAATATTTTCGTTTCAAATATCTCCATAGAAAAGTTTTAAGATGTCGTTGCGAATATTTTATAATTCTTTAATAGATGGGAAACATTTTAATAAGATTTAAATAATTTAAGTTCACATGTTTCAGAAATAATATTAAAAATCAATAATTAGACATCAATATTTAATTTTAGATGATATTGAGAAAGAAAAATTTTACTCCTTCACATGAAATACTTTTTAAAACAGCTTCTATACAATGAATAAGTGTATATATACAATCTTTCCTCGTTAGTAGGGTGACTAAATTATTCATTATTATTTAGACGTAACACACATAGTAATTCCATGAAAATATAACTACAGATCAGTCGATTCGATCGTTTGTCGCTTATTATTAAAGTATAATTTTTCGACTTGTTGGCACAACATATCAAGTACTCATAAAGAATTAAAAACATCCACATCCACGGCCTGCATTACGAATAATGAAGGAGCTACATTTAGGTCTTTAGCTCCACTTTAATATCAAGTTCCTTTTTCTAAAATACGATAAAACATAAAAATTGATCGCGTTCATACTAAAATCACAATATGGGTCATGCGCACGTGTTTGGTATTCCAATTTTAATATTTATGATAAATAAATTTTAATAACCATACTTTAGTTTAAAAAAATATTTCATTGGCCGTATTCTGTGATAAGAATGTTCGTATAAATCTAAAAGACTTATGTGAATTTGTTTCAAAACATTTTAAAAAAATCTATTCCAATAAAACTTTTTATTTTTATTAAATTTATTTGCAGCAGATATTTCAACAAAAATAACAGAAGGTTAACAAGTTTTATTCCTTTTTTAAAATATAAACTTATGTGATACTTTGACCGAACCATTTATTATATTCTGATACCTCCAAAATCTTCCAAATCTAAATTAATCTTTTAACAATTCTGCATAATCATACTATAATTAGAAAACACATTTAATTTGACTTTTCTGAATTTTTTGTTGTTATTTTATTTTTTTATAAAAGAGAGATTATCCATTGACTTCAGATGATTAAGTTTATATACATACATCTCATTCATGTTAGTTTGTCCCTTGGTCACAAAAACCAGTTTGTAATGTATATTATGCAATGTCGAAAAAAGTATATTTACATAAAAATAGTTTATTATAGAAAATGGCTCTTCTAAATAACTATTAGGTACAGAAATTTGAATTAAGAAATTTTATAATTGCTGATGTTAACGATCAAGCCTATATGGAAAAAGTTTGACGTTCTTAAGTGTTTGTTGGGAAATCATGGTATAAACAAAAATGGAGTAAAAATTTGATATTTTTAACTATTTAGGACATTCATCCAGTTTTTAATAATTGCAAAAATTAGGCAAATTTGTATAACATATTTGCTCACTATCATATATTAAACATTAATCATATTCGGGATTCATTGAATATAATCGTACCGATAGTTTTGTTTTACGGTTTATCGAATATTACATGTATTTAGACGAGTAAAGTGGATAAAGAAATTTTGATCGTGTTTTAAGTTGTTTTTATAAAGGTAGAACTGAGAGAACCTTTTTAGATTTTAAAAATAATAAACATAACACAAAGTTAATTATATTGTAAAAATTCAAAGACCATCTTAAGTTAGATTTTCTTAGATAACTAATAAATTACTTATTCTTTCACCTAAGAATAAACCATTTAAAGTTAAATATTAACTTACACTGCTTAACTGAAAATTTGAATGATTATTGAGCATCGTAGCGTTTTAACAGAATATTCTCCACTCCTACACTTCATTCCATCTCCTTTTCGTTTTCCTTTCAAAAAATAATTTCTAAATGATATTCTTTGATATATGTCATTAAAATTTTTCCGTCTAAGCATAAAAGGGATATTAAATCTCATTTACATTGAGTTTATCGATGAATAACTTAATTCTCGAAATAAATTAAAAACAAAAATGTGAAAATAAAAACCAGTATAATTTTATTCAAAAGTTATTTCTCTTGCACAAGATTATTTCCGGCAGACTAAAATTTTTTTATTGAATCTTCCATATTGATCTGATAACATTTCTTCAAATTTTCTGGAAATTAAACCTCTTGATTCTTTTTCATTCTTGATCTCACCTCGAATTACCAAGTTCTTCCAAACCGAAAATATATCTTCAATGAGATTTAAGAATTGGAAGTTTGCAAGTTTGTATTTGATAAGGTATCTTGCGGTTTCTTCACCTTCAGCCAGTTCACGATAATGATGAACCCTTTTATAATCCATCATCAAATTAGGAGATGTATTTCCCCTGTTAATGCAAGACTCCATTATTTCCCTAATAGATGTCTTGAAACTTTCACCATTTACTGAGCATTCAATACTTATTCATTGCAGTAATCACAGAAATATTTTCGTTTTTTTTGTGGTTTGAACAGAAACGTAGGCAGATGATCAAGATTCCCTTTAACCTTAGCTTTTTCTTGTAGCTATAGAGAATCGAAATTGATCGATAAAAACAAAGTTTCTTTCGTCGTTCTCTATTTCGAAAATTCAGTATATGTTGGCATACTCCACTATAGCATGTAAAATTCATTCATAGTATCTTAGAGCTGGAACAAATGTTTTGTTTTTAATTGTAGTAAAAACTACGAAGACATCTATACACTGTACATGTTGAAACCTAAATGGAGAAGGTTTTTGAAACCCAAGAAGAGAGATCGTAAAATTATTTCATTGAACTTTAATACACATAGGTAAGTAGACGTTCCTTTTGCTCCAAATTCTATCTTGATCGCCAATCACCTACACTCTTACCTGGAAGTATTTGCCAAATATTCAGAAAATTCTGTAAAATGGAATTTCTTGTCTAAAATTTATATTAAACATTGTAGATATATATGAAGCGCAATATCCCTCAAATGTTTTCAGTCCTTTTCACTGTCGATCGTCATCATCGACAGGTGATCTCTTATATTGGAACCTGTTATTTTCACCTCTACTTTTAACGTTCTGATTTTCCCTTGTGTGTGATATATCATACGAGTTTAAGTCTTCTCCACTTCTATATGCTTCATTTGAAGCCTATTCTAAAATGCTTCGGGCGTTTTTAAACCTTTTTTTATATTAAATAATTTTTAATTTTTTAATGGTTGAACGCTTATTGTAATTGACCGTGAATACATATTTTTATTTCCCAAATTTTTGTTTTTTATCTATTCTTAATAAATTTATTTCGAGAATTAAGTTATTGGTTGCAACGATTACTCAATTGGTCGAAAATCCCTATATTAATTTCTAATTTGAAAAGAAGACCTCGACATCCTCATTTTCTGTTCAAGTGAACAAAATCGATATTATTATTGGCCATAATTAATTTTTTTTGAATTTTAGATATTGATAGCTCAATTGTATTTTTGACCTATTGTGCTTAAAAAATTCAAATGGGTTATTTTTTGTGAGAGCTAACAATCGATTCAATATTATACGTGGACGTTTAATCACTTATATTCATAAACCAATTCTGATATTCAAAGTGCACAATTAATCATCTTCCGTGATACGGAAGAAATTAGCATAAATAATTAAATACGTTTATAGAACCTTTACTAAGTACAAACATGACCGGTTGTTGTCGATCTAAATGAAAATTTACAATTTTTAAAGAAAGCGCAAATATTTATGAACCACTAAGATAAACATAAATTATCATTCATTATTCTTACCTCAAAACAATCATCAAGACTATTTCAAGAAATTATATTTGTTGAAAAGGTTTTAAAGTGTAAAGCTTATCTTCTTTAATGATCTTTTGACATGTGCTTTGAATGTATTTTTGTTTAACGTATCACGTATAGATATATTTTTGTAAGTTTTTGGTACTGTTGTGCATGTTCTACAGTTTTGTGTCGTGACAAACACCATCGATATTAAGTTAATTATTTTCTATTTATTCTCTTACGATTAACATTTAAGACGAATTATTTTTTCAAACCTTTTCTATTTTTTAACTTTCAGCAATTATTTCAAAATTATTTATAAAACCAGATTAATCGGCAGATTTTTTTTCATTTTTAATCGGGTTAAATTATGTCGAGTTTGAGACTTAACAGAATCAGAAGTTGAAACAAGAATTAAATAAAAAAATGATTTTCTTTCAAAAGTAAATAAAGTAGTTATGCATTCCATACCTCAGTTAAAATACCAGGTCATTAAATTTACTTAAATATATTGTCGGTAAAGTTGTTTATTTTTCATACGAAAGAGTATGGTAATTTTAAAAATAATTCGCTTTCTCAATATTTAAGACGAGATTGCGAACTATTAATTCGACAAAACATCACCAACTATAACGAATCAAAATAGATATGATCTTTAATTTTTAATCCATGAAACGTGTAATTTCTCCCTTTTGAGAATCTCTGAAGCAAATAATCTCAAATAAAAATACAAATTAAACAGCACATTTCCGACTAATTTTGAGAACTTTAAGTAAAATAACCGTAAGATGAAAATTCATCAGTTAGCGTATGATTTAAAAAGATTGTTGGTATTTGTTACAAAGATAATGTAATATACGCATGCACTTCTACTTTTAATTCGAAATTATTTTTCTTTTAAATGAACAATAAAATAGA